>JAQIWH010001981.1:0-27411 GCA_034695005.1 Cryptops parisi
AGAACGATAGATGAAAGATTCTCAATTTTGTTTCTTGATATTTTTTGGGTATTTTTTCCACAAGTTGCGGTTCTTTCTAGAGGGTGTTCCTAAACGGTCTATAACTCAACGCTACCGAGAAAGTATCAGTAGAGAATGAAATAACGACCGGTGTCTTCACACCGTGTCTTCTGCCACTAGTTGAAAATAGTTCCTATTTTTTCACCTTATTACTAATTAGTTAACTTCTCACCTTATTATTAATTAGTCTCATGTTTTCTAATTAATGCTTATACACAATGTTATGTTGCTTTGAAATGAATAAACGGTTTCAATAACGTTTTTCGCTCAGCATTTCGTTAAGCAACGCGTAAGAATGCAAAGTGGATAGCAGGTGAGTAGGCGTGCTAACTGATTTCCCAGTGGTTTTTCAAGTTGGTGTTGCGTATAGTCAACTTTTAATCACATATATACTACGCATCACAACAAACAAAAAGTTCATTAATACACATGAGTGAGTCCGGAAATGCATACTCATTTACATACCTATAGCGAGACAACTAGAAGTAAACCCCGTGGTGCATATGATGGTACCACGTGGAAACCTAGGATTAAATCCTGTGTTGACACTCATGTCGTTTCGCAACATTCGTTTTCCCGTGAATAGGATTGCTTATTTTCACGTTATGGTGGTGTATAGTGAGTGAGCTCTTTTCCGTCACCCAGTTCATTTTTGTAATATAAATGTACACACTCGCATAGTTATGGTGAAAACACCATGGACCACTAGGGTTCACCATAACAACGTGAGTGTGTGTACAGAAAAAGCGTTCCCCACACATATTCACAGAGCTGGATAATTATTACTGTACTAGTGAATAGCTCGTCAAAAATGATGGGAAAATTATTTATTTAACTCGTATTGCTTCGCAATATTCATTACAGTTAGAATATCGATTTCGATATGAGTTTTGGCATTTTCACACATGGTGAGGTGGCGCTAGTGAAAACTGCCATACAGTAGAAGTTCTAGAATTCTTTCTGCCAGGTGCAGAAGAAAGAACCACGTGATGTTTCTTGTCCAGTGGTGAGGAGTAGTAGGAGAAAGAGGAAGATCGTGCTCTTTTATATCGTGCTCAGATACCGGTACATCATAGTACGGTAATAAATTTATGCATTTATGGGATTTCAACTTGTGTCATTTCAGAAGGGAAGTTATTTTCGGATTCATGTTTGTTTGGGTTGTTTGCTTTGTGTCGTTAAAATCCGAACCAATCCTTTATAATATTTTAAAATGATACTTTAAATTTATATTTATATTTATATTATATTTATATATTAATTTATATTTATAAATAGATATTTTAAAATCTTGATGGAAAAAATTGTAAAAAACAGTGGGTCGAATTTGATAGACTTTTATTTAAACATGTTAATTTTATGGAATAATTTTTACATGATTTGTTTGTTGTATGTTTGTTGTTTTGTTTTTTGTTGAAATATGGACCCATTGGACTGTTTAATAAATAATAATAATAATAATAATAATAATACTTTAAACTGTAAAGTAAATGCGAGTGATATATATCGTTATAAGTTTTTATATTATATTTCTAGAAATAGCATCTCGTAGGATTTTTGACTAGACCTTTCAGGAACACCCTGTAATTAAAATTTTTAAGACAATGTTGATCTAAAATTCGACATTTTTTGCTTCATATTGACATTTTAGGAATTCTCTTGTCTGCTCAAGCTTCCAGACGTCAAAGACATTCTTGTTATATTCGACCTCCTACTTATGACTTCTTCCATTCCACCCGACGACATTTCCTGCAACACGACCGACGACGGTCTCGTTGCCGTCGAACTTTGGACGTTCGTGGTGAGTTTCACTCTTCTGCACGTGTCGTTCGTGGTCGGCCTTTTGACCAATCCCATCGTCCTCTTGACGTTGGCCAGAACGACGGTCCTGCGTTCCAACACCATCAACGAACTGGTCGTCAATCTGTGTTTGGCCGACATGATCAACGTCCTGGGGAACATTCCCCTCAAAGCCGTTTTGCTGATCGACGCCATTGGCGACTTGCAGTTCTACAACAACACCACATGTCTGACGAGGACTTTTTTCGACACTTTTTCCACCAGCGCCCAACTGCTCACTTTGGTCGCCATTGGCTACGAAAGATACGACGCCATCGCTCACCCTTTCAAACCCACGATGCGTTGTCGGCAAAGGGTGAGACGCGTCGTCTGCACTATTTGGGGTTGCAGCGTTTTCTTGGCCGTCACGTCCATCACCGCGTGCAGCGGCGGAGGAAGCTACCCGTCGTGTCCCAATCCTCAAAACCATTGCACCTTCTACTACATAGGAATACCGTTGGGCGTCGTGTCCATCGTTTCGGTGACAGTGTGTTACGGAGGCGTTACCTATCTTTTGCGCAAACACCTCAAAGTGCTGCAAAGAGACCCCAGAAGGAGCAGTTCCCTCCAACTGAACCCTTCGCCAAAAACCAGGATCACGGCGGCGGAACAACTTTGCTGGACGTTGCAGACCATGTCCTTGCCGGGACAGAGCGACGTTTTCCCGGTCGTCGATCGACACGGATTGGTGCAAGTCCGAAAAAGGGAAAACCAAAGACAGTACGGACCCATTTGTCTCATCGAACCGGGAACCCGGGAAAGAGGCAAAAGAAAGCTGGAAGCCAGGGTGGCTTGGAGAGTGTTGATGATCATCGTCGTTTCGATGGTGGCCTGGTTGCCATTGCCTTCAGTCGTCATCATGAACGACATCCAAAAGACTTTTCACCCAAATGCCGAGATAATCGCCGTTTCTGTCACTTCCACTTCTGTCATCTTGAACCCTCTCATGTACGCGCTGACCATCCGACAGTTCCGAACCGCCCTGAAAAGTCTTTTGGTGCGATTCGCCAAAAGGAAAAAACCAGAGAAATGTTTTGCAATTGCCTAACACACAGAACGAATTTAAAAAGAGCGTCAAACTTTTTTCAATCAAATTCCATCGTTTCCAACCGTTTTTCTGACGTCATACACACACACATGCGGGCGCCGTTTCGGTGCTTTTGTAGTGTTTCGTTATTTCACTTATTTGCGCGAAAGCACGAAAACGCGCCCTTGTGCGTGACGTCAGAAAAACAGTGGAATCGATAGAATTTGATTTAAATAGCTAGACGCTTTATTCTTCGGGAAACACAAAATGAAAGACAAAAATTTCATCACAATCATTATTTCTATCACAGTTACAGCTTCATGATCAATAATTTATTGTCAGTTGTTTATGTCTACTATCTCTGTTAACTAAGATTTTATTATATAAAATACAGAAAACGTTTCTTGAACTTGTTCACAGATTTAGAGTTGTTTTTGCTTGTTTTGGAATAGGACAAAAACAGAGTTTAGGTTTGTAATCCAGTGTGTTTTATGCAAAAATAATTATAATAGTACGTTATGTTATATGATTATTTTTGTTACTATACGATTATCGGAATTTTTACGGGTATATCAAGAAGCTTTGTATTAACGAAATTTTTGTAATGAAATTAGATAAGTATTTTTTTATTTTAATATGGAATATTCACTTAATTAATTCAAAGAATTATTTCCACAAAAAAAAACTCAACGAAGTATTTTTTGAAACAAAAATTAGCTAACTTTATTTTCATAAATACTATTAAATACCAAATAAATTTTTTAATTTTTAACTTGTTAAAATATATTGAGCATTATAAAAACTATTACTACATTAATAATATTACTATTAATACTGATATTATTTAATACTGTACACAGTATTAAGTTAAATTGCCAATTCAATACTTGTTGCGCCATCCAACATCAAAACTCCACAACTCTTTCTAGCTACTATTAATTTAATACTTGTTGCGCCATCTAGCTTCCAAATGCTAAAATTTAAATTCTGGTTAGTGTTCTGTTTTCTCACTTGATGTCACCACGGGTATTGCATCGAGATGGTACGTCATGGTAGTTTATGAACAATTTAGTTAGAAAAACAAAGTACAAATATCACTTTAAAATAATTGAAGGATTATTATACTTTTAAAGTAAATATAATTTAATTTATTTCTTGTAATGTGAAACCAAAAATTTATGTTTACCCAAATTAACTTTGAATGAGGATTCCCGGTTCGTCCCTTCGTCCGACATTTTGTACCGGTCGAATTTAAATTTTCAAAACCATGGATGGCAGCAAGAAGGATTCGTTCGTGGTTCCTAGTTGCCGAAATGTTCCCAAATCGAACGAAAGACGTTCAACTGGTGAACTCGGTTTTAATTTGGTCAATCCAACCAAAGAAGAAACACCGCGTGGGATGAAGGACGCGTTTTTGAGGTCCCTGCTAGACAGACAAAATGGTTTTCCGGAATTCAAAACACAAGAACCTGCTGAGTGTCGAACAGAAAATCACATCGATTTTGGTAAAGGGATGAGAACGTATAACAGCACTCCGAGTTGTAGTTCAAATCCCAGACTGCGGCCAACTTCAAGTACCAAAAGCTACACTGTCAAAATTAGGTAACAAAATCTACAGTCCCTTTTTTTATAATCATGACAAATAAATAGGAAACTAAAACTCATTAATATTTTCGTTTATTTCAAGTTGTGTTAATGTCTTTCACTGATTGCAGAAATATTCCACAAGTTAGCATGTTGAAGAAATTCCCATTGCGCGTCACTCGCAGCGAACAACTAGCGCAGCTGGCCGATTCGGACGACGATGATGAGAAGGAACAAGATAAAGGTGAATTAGTGTTGTATTGGTTCAGATATAAAACACGTACGATGTCAAAATGTGTTGTCATTTTTTTTGACAACTGTAATCAAATTGGCGTTGTTATAGAAAATTGTTTCGTTTGTTACTGAACGTTTTTGATTTGTGACTGGTTGATTTAGTACGAGTTTGACAAACTCTACAAACACTAGATATATGATTTTGTGGTGGTTTGGATTCATCATTCAAATACATTTTAATATATTGACAGATTCAACCGCAGTTGACAAGAACACACGTCCGTCAGTATTAGATAGTTCTGAACCTGAGTAAGTTCTGTGTTTCAATTTTTACAACCAACCTTTTATTTAACTTGGCTTGTCTGTTGTGTGTGTGCGCGCTTCAACATCTTTGAAGTTCATTTTGACCAACTTTCCAATATCCCAGAAATCTGAAATTTGAAACATAGACACAGTCCTCCGCAGCACGTTTAATTCTAATGAAGCATTGGTTTTTTTATCTTTTAGGAGTCCTGAACTTGTCACTCCAAAGTTTTTTTTCGATAAGAGTCAGCCGACGTCGCTCACGTCGTCCAGCAGTTATACGATGAAACCCGGAACGAAGTCCGAACCAGTTAAACTCCTTCAACAGCAGCAGCAGCAGCAATCCGATGCCGTTCACGTTGTAACGCCGTGTTTGAAAAAGAAATCTTTCTGCTTGCCTACGCTCAAGGAACGAAGAATTCCTCTGCAGACGTTACAAACAGTCGACATCGTTCCGCCACCTCCTTCGGTTATACGCCAGAAAAATGAAGATAAATCACAAGTAAACTATTATTATTATTATTTTAAAAGAAATTTAATGTAATAAAAGGAATGTTGATTATTGATATTTTTGAGTGGAGTAACGTCTCTGTTCGAGGAGTACAACGTTTTTCGTAACATTATGCAGTCTTTACTATTGTAAAGGCAACATTATGCAGTTTTTATTCTCGCTACATTTGAGGATAAAAATCGAAAATTGAAAAAAAATCGAATATTGAAATTTGGAAAATAAAAATTGAAAATCAATTTCCAAATGGAAATTTGGAAAAATTGGAAAGCAAAAAAAAAAATCAAAAATCGAAAATCGAAAAAAAAATTGAAACTCGAATATAGAAAATCGAAAAATTGGAAAAATTCAAAAGCAAACAAAATGAAGATCGGGGGGGAAAATCAAAAATCGACAAAAATAAAAATTGAAAATCGAAAATATCGAATATTGAAAAATTTGGGAAAAATTTAAAAGCAAAAAAAAAAACATTAAACAACCAAAAATAAAACCAAACATAAAAATAAACAACCAAAAATAAAAATTAAAAATCGAAAACTTGGAAAGCAAAAACATTGAAACTCGAACATAGAAAATCGAAAATATTGAAAATAAATTGGAAACTCGAAAAAATCGAAAATTGCTATTACTGTTTGTTTGCTGTATGACCATTTAAATTGCTGCAAGTAAAAGTTTCTAAGAATTTTCTAAGTTACTCAGCGGAAATAATGGGAACTAAGGTTTCTTTTCTCTGCCAACTTTTTTTCAGGTATCCCAAAATTTTGAAACGATAACGATCAATGGCAAAGAATACTTGTTGATGTCTGTGTTGGGTAAAGGAGGGTCTAGCATAGTGCACCAAGCGTACGAAGCCAAGACCAAACGCTTTCTCGCCATCAAGTGCGTGAATTTGGATAACACCGATGAAGACGTCGCTAAGGCTTACAGAAACGAAATCAGTTTGCTTCGACGACTGCAGTATTCGGATCGCATCATCAAACTCTATGACTAGTGAGTGATTTGTTTGTTTGTTTATAGTTGTCGTTTGTTATGAAGTTGTATGTCATTGGATACAACTTTCTATTTGTAGTGAATATTGTGAAGAGCGGAATTGTTTGTACGTTGTCATGGAAAAAGGCGACACCGACCTGTCCATGATGATCAGAAGCTATGCCAAAAACAATAAAATCACAGCGTCGATGATTAAGTTTTATTGGTTGCAAATGCTGGAAACGGTGCAAATCATTCACAAAGCGGGTGACGATGGTTTTTTTGTTTATATTTCGATCGCTTCAGCAGCGAAATGTCAATTAGAATTTCAATCGACGTTTTTTGCAAAATCGTTTCAGGAATAATACATTCCGATCTGAAGCCGGCCAACTTTCTTCTGGTATCGGGGAAGATTAAATTGATCGATTTTGGAATCGCCAGTTCGATCCAGTCCGACAAGACGAGCGTCACCAAAGACATTCCGGTAAAAAAACAATTATTTGGTCACTATTTTATTGACAACTTACAGATGTTGAGTGCCTATTTGAAATGCAATTGATTCAATTCATTGTTTTAACTCATGTTGTTTTGCAACATTGTTTTAACTCATGTTATTTTGCAACATTGTTTTAACTCATGTTGTTTCGCAACATTGTTTTAACTCATGTTGTTTCGCAACATTGTTTTAACTCATGTTGTTTCGCAACATTGCTTTAACTCATGTTGCTGCGCAGCATTCGTTAAAGTTAGTGTTTCTTATTTACTTCATCCCACTGTTTGCGTTGGTGTGGTGACACGTTTATTAAGTTACGTTTAAGTTTGATTTTAGTTGTTGCCATGGAAACATTCTGGTACGGAAAGAGGCACTTGGCTTTTTCATCTATTGAACCATGTTTTGTTATCATTGCAGATGGGAACGTACAATTATATGAGCCCAGAGGCGATGCAGGATTCAGCTCAAGTACCGGAGTACGATAGCAACGGAAGAAAGTGTTCTCGAATCAAGGTATTCATTTCAAATTTCATTCGTTGGAATTTCATTGGTTTCAACAACAAAATCAAAATTATTTTTTTTGTAGATTGGCGTGAAATCTGATGTTTGGTCATTGGGGTGCATACTGTACAATCTGGTGTACGGCAGAACGCCGTTTCAACATTTGTCTTCGATGCATGCCAAATATTTTGCCATCACCGACCCACGCCACATCATCGAATTCCCCGATGTTGTCGACAAGGAATTGCTGGACGTCATGAAGGTATTTTTCTGTTGACGTTGAATACATTTGAACCAAAAATCGTCCAAAGACGTAAGTGTCAAAGACGTAACTTGTATAGGATCTATGTAAGTTATAAGAGTTGTTGGCTGTCTTTGGACTGTTTTTGTGCTAAAAGCGCAAAT
This sequence comes from Cryptops parisi, assembly GCA_034695005.1. Taxonomy (NCBI): domain Eukaryota; kingdom Metazoa; phylum Arthropoda; class Chilopoda; order Scolopendromorpha; family Cryptopidae; genus Cryptops; species Cryptops parisi. Next base: position 7,924 of record JAQIWH010001981.1, read on the forward strand.
CTGTTAAGGCCTCTTGTCACACAATTTTTGTTGGACTTGTCCAATTGCAATTGTGTGAATAACAGCGACATCAGCTTGTTGCCACTTTTCATTGGTTGGCTGACGTCACCGTTGTTCACAAAATTGCTCGACATGGCCGACAAAAATTGCACGTGACAGAAGGCCTTAACAGTTTTGTATGTACTGCAACCATTTGATTATTATCCAAGGATTAACGTAAAGGCAATTTTTATTTCCACTCGATTTTTTCGTTTTATAGCAATGTTTGATACGCGACGTCAAATTGCGACCGTCGATTGACGATTTGCTTCGTCATCCCTACTTGGAAGAAGACAATCTGAAAAGTAAGCGAGCGATATTGTCTCGTTGGAAGTGAATATTTCATATGTTTGACATTTTTAATATTGTCTGTGTTTTAAGAAACTGAAAATGGTGAACAGCGTCTCAAAGCACCGCAACAAGTGTCGACGAGTTCATTAGTCAGACAATTGGCTGCTTTGACACCAACTAGCTTACGTCAAGTGAGTCAAGAGTTGAATACGGTAAGTCGAACACGAAATAGCTCGATGCAATGGTTCCACGTTAACCGCTACAACAGTATTTGGATGGTTTTTTAATTGTACGTTTTTCAATTTCAGTTGCTCAATCCAGCAACGGTGACCAAAACCAGTCCATGACCGTCGGCATCAGTGAGCTTCATGGTTTATTTTTAATATTTATTATGATGTTGTAAATGGTATATATCTCGATTACCTTGTGCAAATCATTATGCAATGTATATATTTTGTTGGCGAGATGATATTCAACTTTTGTGAGCATAGCACGTCGAATAATATTTCACGGAATATAGTTTTATTTCTTATTTTTTGCAACAAATAATGACAATGTCTTAAATGGTATATCTCGATTACCTTGTGCAAATCATTATGCAATGTATAAATTTTGTTTGTTTGTGAGATGATATTCAACCTTTTGTAAGCATAACACGTCGAATAATATTCCAGGGAATATAGTCTTTTATTTTTTGCAACAAATAATGTCTAGTGTCATTTTATTTTTCTCATTGAACTTTTTACGTCAATAGTTGTGTTTGATGGGCAGCTTTGTTTTTTAAGTGGGAATTTTTTATTTTAATATATTTTAATAACACATTCTCCTACGCTTGATCATATGATAAAAAGTGAAAAAATTTTATAAAGTAAAAATTTTTTTAATTTATTAATCTTACTTATTTTTTTTAATACAGCGAGTCCGCGACTTACGTAGTTAATTCGTTCCGGAGGTTTTCGCATAAGTCAAACTACTTCTAACAGAATACGGCCAAAAATATTATAGACGACCTATATAAACACAAAATGGCGGGTGACACTCGGCTGGAACTAAACCGCGTATCTATGAATCCGCGTAAGTCGAGGACTCGCTGTATATTTTATATAATATAGTGCATTTATATTATGTTAGAAAAATGTGCATTTCGCATCGAGGGCTGTTCATTTTTATTTTAATGTATATCTTGTAAAAACGAGCTTATTCACACTGAATTCAACATGTTTTCGGTCAAATAAGCTTGAAAATGTGCGATTCGCACTGAGATATGCAACTTTAAATAAAGTTATTTACACCGAATTCGGCTTATTTTTGGTCAAATAGATTCAAAATGTGCCGCCCAGTTTTAAGTGATTCGACCAAAAAAACATTGTGTAAATAAGATGGTTTTTAAAAGATTTATTATTGAAAATGAACAGTGCAAAATCCACATTTTCAAATTATTCTTTATATTATTTATTATCAACTTGATACTGCACAGCTACTAACACTGAATAGTGAATTTATTTCCCACCAAAAAAATAAATAAATTATTTCCCACGTTAAATGAATCATTGGTCGTGACGTCACAAGCTCTTCTACCTGTACCTGCGTACTAACTTCAACCGTACAGTACAGTACTTCTATTATTCGGTGATGATTTTTAATGTTATTTTAATGTTGTGCATTTTTTATTTTAGTATTTTTATGTAATATTTAAATTTTATAATTATTTAATTTAATTTCTCGTTGAATGAGTCATCGAGCGTGACGTCATTAGTTAACAAGTGACGTCACTACTACCTGTGCGCTCCTCCACCTGCACATGCCTTTCAGGCAAATAGCCAAGGTTAAGGGGTCAAACAAAGAAAGGGAAACATTCGCAATCCACTGGACTTTATTTTGGAACTTCATTCTTCATCTAGTCGAATAATATACGTAACATCACTATTTTCTTCTTCTTCTCTACTCGTCCCTGTCACCTCGAGCAACAAGTGATCGGCATTCCTCAGGTCACGTGATTTCCGTTCGCGATTAAACTTGGAAGACAGGTTGTTTATTTTTTCAAAGGGACTTTTCCTCAAAAAAAAAAAAGGTTGGTTTCCATAAGTTTGGTTGGTCCCCTATTATGTGTGAGTCAACTGTCAACTTAGTTACGAATCAACCGATAAGAAAACGTCAACACAACAGGTAATGACCAATTGTATTTTATTTAGTATTTTGTTTTCGTAATATGTCGAACTTTATTGCATAGGAAAAAAAAGATAGGATATGTAAATATATTTATATATTGATAGTGTTGATTTTTGTTATTTTTGTGATAGTTCATTGTTATATTTATCTACAGACTTTTATTTTCAAGAAACAAATTGGTACAAAAATGTATTGTTGGCTGAAAATAATGAAATACTTTTTGTACAGGGTGATCCAAAAGTAGTTATATAGAAAAGTTACTGTATTGAAATATTTTATTTTGACAAGTAATATTTTAATTAGAAATAATTATTATTTTTTTTCAGAAAATATAAACTTGAACGATTAATATATTAAAATTTGTGTTTTTATCTTCTTTTTTTTTCATGTACCATTACCGGTACATTTTTTATACAGTATATAAAGAAAATTGGCAACACTTTTATTTACAGATATTTTGAAACGATATTTCCAAAAAGAAATTTGACATTTTAAATTAATTTATTATGACATTTTCACTGAAGCTAAATATATTTTTAATATTACATCTATAGGCCTATATATTATATATTGTAGCACGTTTATTATATTTGTATAAAAATATATTTTATATAACTGTATTTTATTTTATGCGGAAACTTTCAAAATACGGTTCAAATTTGAACACTTATACCTTATACTACTATGATGCAAGTTCAAATTGTAACCGGATTTTATTACAACCACCTTTACCGACAAGGTTCCTAAAAAACAAACGAAAATCCGATTAAAATTTGAACACTTCCACTATTATGATGGGAGTTCAAATTTCAACCGGATTTTATGGCAGCAACTGCCAGTAAAATCCGACTAATAGTTGAACACTAATACTTTTAGATTGTCAGTTCAAATTTCAACCGGATTTTATGGCAGCAACTGCCAGTAAAATCCGACTAATAGTTGAACACTTCTACTTTTAGATTGGCAGTTCAAATTTGAACCGGATTTCTTGGGGCAGCGGATGGTTGTCATCAATTTAATATTAAAAAATTCGGTTCATAGTTGGAACGCTGGATATTACACAAAGATTTGCTACGTTTACGCAACATGTTTACCCAGAAACTGTACCACATTATTTTCCTGGAAAGAGTTGAACTAGCATTTTCAGTGTAGTTCTTTTGTAATTGCATCCTGAATATAATTGGTTTTCAGGGTCGAAATGGGAAGAGATTATTAAGGAGTAGACTATTAGATTATAATCATATTTTTTTTTCCACAGTGTGATACTCGGAATTCATGAGCGGAAGCAGAAAATTGGTCAAAAGCTTAATGGTTAAATAATTCATCAAGTTATAGAGAAATGAGAAAAATAAAGTCTATTACATAAAAATTTCACTTTTCGTGTGAAATGAAAATTTCATCTTTTTAGTTTATAATTCAAAATTACGTTTACAAAATATTATGATGATGATGATGAATATTGCATGTGGATAATCCTTACATCATAGATGATAAAAAAAAATTGGTTGTAAAAAGAAAAACAAACAAACACCTGAGTGTAAATATTCTATCGATGAGTAATCCTGAGTCACCCTCTAACATTGCAGTACTTATTTTTATTTATTTATTTATTTTTAATACACAACAAAAAATGTGTAATCCTTAGTTTCTTTAATGCAAATTTGAATGGTTGATGATGTGGTTCATTGACATTATTAAGACTTTATTTACAGGATGTGTCCTATAACTGGTTTTTAAAAAGCACTGGAAGCGTCTTTTTGTGGACCAAACATTTTAAGTGGGAAATCGTCTAAAGTGGGATTTAATGGTTTTATGGCAAAACAAATTTTGAGGTCCAAACATTTCAAGTGGGATTTTTTTTTTAACTGCTATATGTATTATATACTTTCTGTAATTATATACGTAAAAATGCACTTTACATATGTACAGGGTGTCCGAAAATATTCTTTACAACTGTATTAGTAAAGAATATTAATATTATAGTTCTAAAGGTAAATCTTTGAACACTTCATATAAATATAATGCTGAAAATAAGGAGTAATCTTTTATACAGGGTGATTCAAAAGTTGTTTTGGATCCAGAATAATTTTTATATTAATGAAATTTTTTTTTTTTTTTTTTGCATAATATAATTTTTAATATTTTTATTATTATTATTATTTTTATGATATTTTTTTTTAAAATTTATTTATGAATAAAGTTGAGTATTCATAATATATTTTGTTTTCAAATATTGTGAACAGATATTTTCATTGATATAACATGACATTTCAAATGGATTTGCCTGTAGTACTGTACAAACATTTTAAAAACATTAATTATTAAACATTTAGATATGCATAAACGTATAATAATATGTCATTTAATAGATGAATGATATACATTGTTGTAATGGTGAATAAATTGACGGACTTCCGCTACAAGTATCTTTCTAGCGAATCTCGAGATTCTGGTTGCGATACAATACAACAGGCAGTTCCTGAAGAGGTGTTCAATAAACTTTGGACACCGTCGATGACGAAACACAAACTTCTAATTTTTTCAATGTTTAATTTTTTATTTGATTTCATTGCAGCTAAAACTTCACTCAAAAGAAATGTAGTCATCGACTCTTAACCATGGCAACACGATTTCTAGCCACGCTGCTCTTGTACAATGTTATCGCATGTCCATCGGATTGCCATCTGGAACTTGGTGGATTTTCGGAACAACTCAACATGGTTACTCAACAATTGGGATACGATAAAATGACTGTAAGGGTAGATAGATAATCAATTACGTAACTTGAATTTCATGTTGTTTGTGTTTTTAATTTTGAATGGGGGTTTATAGGAATTGTTCAATTCCATGAATGCAACGACGACGCCGCTGGACGGTGAAAGTCTTTTAGAAAAGGTGTGTTAGTTTTTTTTTGACATATAATCAAATGATGTAATTGGACGAAAATTTATTCGAAAAAATAAACTAAAATGGTATATATAGCTTTCGTTGGCCGTTGAAACCAAATTCAATGCGACCAAAGAAGCGTTGCTGAATTTGAGGGCATCGACGAAAATCCATAACGTGTCCAAGACTCCTAAAGAATTCCGAAAAGAAAAACGACTCATCACCAACCAAAGGTATTAATTACAGTTGACTTAATTGGTTTAAGTGGTCAAAAGCGCAATTCTCTACCCTAATAAACATCAGGAATTTTTTTTTCATTTTATCAACTAGTTAGAATTATTATTTTTTTTTTTCACTACTGTTTTGCCTACCTTTTAGGGGCTTCATCAGGTAGCAAAAAAAAATTAAGTAGGAAAAAATGAAAACACAAACAAGACACTGGTTAATGCTAACTCTTTGAATCATTAATGTGGTTATGGATGTGCAAATAATTCATTTAATTGTTTTCCCTATTTTTTTTTTTACTTGATGAAGCCCCTGGGTGGGAGTAGAAACGTTGTGGCAGTTTAAAAAAAAAACGTTTACCTAGTCGCGTTGGAAAGATAACAAATTTATTCTTCACGAATTTTTCACTGGTGGTAAATTTTGGTAAGATGAAATAAAATGAAAGTTGACTTTCTACATCACCACTTTTTGCCTCCCTTCTAGAGGCTTCATCAGGTAAGAAGAAACGGTAGGAAAAAAAAAGAGTCACATTAGTGTAGTCTTAGATGAACGGGGGTGTAAATGGTTCACCTCAATTGTACTTTGTTTTTTCCCATTTTTCTTTTGTACCTGACCTGATAAAGCCTCTGAAGCGGAGGCAAAACGTCAGAGCGATGTAAAGAAAAAATATTTTTTATGAATTTTTTTACTGGCGATGAATTAAGTTCAAATTGTGGTATTTTGAGTACTGAATAAAATTTTTTGTTTGTGTTTGGTTAGTTTTCCAGAATGCTGTAGCGTTCCCGAAAACATCAACAATCTCGACGGACGTTTAAAGGCAAGCTAAAAAATGTCATCTTTTCGATTGGTGGTGGTGGTGGTCGTGCTTTTTATTACCGGCTATTACTTTTCTCTGGTGTCTTTATGTGGTGCTGGGACTAAACATTTCCTCTATTCACTGAAGGTCTTTCAATCGGGAACGTAAAGGTACGTTTTGAAGGTCCGCACAACTAAACACTTGCATGTTTTAACACCCATTTTCGTTGGTTCAAACATCGTCCGCAACTAGGATCGGAATTTTTTGTTTTATGTTGTGCGACGTTGTTATTGTTTCGATACCAGAACGTGATCCACGATGGCTGCATTTTCACGTCGCACTACGCCGATGCAAAACGGGGAAATCTGATACCCGACAACATTTCCAAAGTCATGAAAGCCAACATGGAAACGAACAAGGATCTGAAATGGCAGTACGTGGCTTTGGCCAACGGTTCGCTGTTTCTGTACCCGGCTCGACGTCTCGACGATTGCAAATCATTCGATGCGAGAAACAGGTATAATTTCTGCGTGATGCAAAAAAAAAAAATTGATATCTTTTTTGCATGGACGTAAAATGCGTATTTTGTGTGTGATTTTAGGTCGTGGTTTGTAGAAGCGTCCACCGTACACTCGAAGGACGTTGTCATTGTTCTCGACATCTCGGGTAGCATGGAGCTCACTAACAGTATGGGAAAAAGTTTGATGCAGATTGCGAGGACGGGTGCTAAGATGGTCGTGAATACGCTCAACAGCAAAGATAAAGTACGATTTGTTTTCATACTACTGTCCAAGTCTCTCCATACCACGAGTTCAATGTGCGCTTGCTATGTGAAAAATTTGTTGTATAAATGAAATTTGTACGATCTTGTTATAAGTGGTTTGATCGTATATATATATTGTGTTTTGTCGTTGTCATGGCTTCAAAATAGGTTTTCTGTATTTTTAGACATTCGAATGAGATGATAACAAATTTTGTTTTCCATTCACATAGGTTGGGATTGTCGCATTCTCGGACGACGTCATCGTTCCGAGCAAGCATCACTGTTTCGGGAATCAGATGGCGGCGGCGACGCCACAAAACAAACGCTGTCTCAATCATTTCATCGATCGTCTGCAAGGACGTGGACTCACCAACTACATGGCTGCGTTGAAGAAGGCGTTTGATTATTTCAAAAACACCAACTCTGTCAATAAAGGTATTTTACAGATTCGCTCGATTGGCAGTTTGGTTGAAAATTTGAAATCCATATTTTTTAGATCATGCTTCAAGTACCATTGTCAACAAACTTGAAATTTATTTTTTCTTGGTCGATGATTTTTTCAGATCGTGTGTTGCTGTTTTTAAGCGATGGCATGCCGACATCCGGTGGCGGTCGTGACGAAATTTTGTCCCTTGTGCGTAACGAAACCACGTACTTGAACAACAGCATCATCATATTGACGTTTGGAATTGGCAAAGGTGAGTGTTTATAGTCAAGTTAAAACTTGACAATAGACTCGAATTATCGTCATTGTGCAGTCCGTCTGTGTGTCCACTGTTTGCTGGTGTGTGTGTGTCTGCAACATGGATGAATTTGTAGGATAATTTTCTTTGTTCACTTTATAAATAAAGCGTTTATTTATATAATTGCAGCATTGCAAGATGAGAACAATCGACAACTGCTGATGGACATGGCCAACTACACGGAAGATTCCAGTCACTACTATCATCCTCGAGGCCATTTCACCGAAGTGAAATGCTCCAATGACATGCGCCAGAGCATCGCTGACTATTACGTTTACATGCACTTATACCAAGAAATGCTGGAACCCGTGTTCACGCTGCCGTACTTCGACGCCGGTCGATTAGGATACGTCATGTCCATGTGCCTGCCGTTGCAGTCGGAAGGCAAGTTTCTCGGCGTCACTTGCACCGACATCAGAATCAGCGATCTATTGGACGATGTCATCAATTTCCGTCACGGTAAGTTAATATTTTTCCAATACGACAGACATTTTATTTGTCATTTTACCACACCACCTAACATACCACTTCCAGCGCATATGCCTGATTGGTCGACATCATGCACCCCTTGTTATTTGGTCCAATGCTTGCTTACTGTGGTTGTTATGGTTTCAACTTCAGTTCAGGCCTTTTATGGAGTAGTATATTTTTTGGTTCGATTCAGGTGAACTGTCTTACGCATTTTTGATCAACGTCAATGGCCAAGTAGTTTTCCACCCCCTGCTTCCGAAGCCTTTATCGTTGAACCAAGACGTCGGATTGATCGACATCGGATCTCTCGAACGAGACACGGCCGCTCAACAGGTGATAGCGTCCATGAAGCGCGGAGAACACAGCCGCAAATCGCTCCTGTCTCAGCGCACCGTTCCTCGCGGAGCCTCGGAAGACGGACTCCACGTCTTGTGGGTCAATTCCACTTACTACTGGGCACCGGTTCGCGGGAGCAACTTTTCGGTGTGCATCGTCATCACCTCGCACGACCAGCGCCTGACGTTAACCGACCGACCGATCCGATCGTTTCTTTACCACGACTTTGTGAAGCAGAATTTCACCTCGTCGCGGATTTGCAAAAGGCCGTCAAGATTGGAAGCCAAAGAAAGCACGGTGAAGTTCCCGCCCAACGCGTTTTGCAATTCGTTGGAGTACAAGAACGATAACGAAAGCGAGCAGAATGTATCGAGCATTGTGAAATACATGGAAGGGTTGACCAATAACTCAGATATATTTGAGGTGATTGTTTGTTTGTTTTATTAGTGTATCGTGTAGAATACTCGTTTTGTTTCGTTTTTTTGTGGTAATGTCACCTGGTTTTATTTTATTTTTAAACAGGACGGTATTCGTGGGTCAGTCAGCTTCACGGAAAGCGCTGGTCATTTCTGGCGTACCAGCGAGTATTTGAATTATAGCCGTATTCCGTTCATCTGGCGATACATCACCACTATCGATGGCGTACTACGAACCTACCCAGGCGTTTTCATCAACAAGCTGTACGATCCGAGACAACGGCCATGGTAAGTTGCGAGAAATGCTCGTTGTTTCAGATGTGAAGAACGTGTGAATGTACATTCCAAGATGATGTTCGTTGTATGTATCTTGCATGCTGATACTTTTATGGTATGTCAAAAAAATTGTTTCAATAGTTAACTGTTTTTAATCCTGCAGGTTCAAGCGCACTCTAAATAACAAAGGCAAGCTGGTCATCTCTCGACCGTACACCGATTCGTGGGGAGCAGGTTCCGTCATAACCATCAGCAAGGCAATTTGCAACGAAACGTAAGTTGAAAGAGTGAAGCCATCATTGCTTTATTGTCAATTGTCGTAATAAGTCATTTTATTTCATCACGTTACTTTTTTATACCTTTCCCATCAGGTGCAATCCTTATGGTAACGATAACCCCGTTGCCGCTGTCATGGCTGCCGACATAACCGTCGATTACTTTCACGAAATGATCTTCCAGTCCATTCCAGAATGTCGTTCGAAAAACAAGTGAGCAATTAGATTAATTTTTTGTATAAATTACGATTTGCATGGCACTCAATTTTTTATTCATTCTGTTTTGTAATGCACGTCATTGTACATTGATTTAAGCGTATTTCAAATTTGTTTTTGTGTGTGTGTGATTTAGATGCCTCGTGATTGACAACAGTGGCTACATCGTTTTCAGCGACAGTTTCATTTTCCCCAAGAAGAATGGTAACGTTCCAGTGATCGAATCTGTTCATATCACCGTTCAAGTAAGTTAGTCGTCGCCCACTGTTTCCATTGTACCAATAGTGCGTTGTTTGAAAATGCTTGATATATATGGATCTTTGTCACCAGCAATGTATAAAACCTGTTTCTAGGCAATTTATGAAATTTGCATGGGAATAGTTACAAAAATATTGTAGGTTAGGTTGAAATTACTCCCAACATCATGCTAATTCATAATTGCATTGACGCCATTTTTTCCAACGATTGGTATCTTTTTCATTGTTTTGAAAATTAAAGCTGTGGTAACTGGGAAGTGAAATGACAAAAAGAAAGAAATCACAAAAAAATTGCAGATTTACAATACGTCGTCGCGTTTCTTGCTCCAAAAAAAGTGTGAAAGTGCAACTGATAGGCGACCCAATGACTTTTATGCTATAGACTCGTTTGAAACGATGCGTTTTAAGGAATAACGACGTAACTGGATTTATTACATTTTTTCCCACCCAACTCCTCAATTTAGGCCTAAATTTAGGCTTAAATGTTTTTTTCCCAGAAAATGATGCTAACTAACCTGAATAGTTGTTATATACAAGATGTCATTTCATATCTTGTCAAATTAGACTATACATTCTAGGGAATGACTGGATTTCCACGTTTTGCCGTTGACAAATACCGCACGAGGTTTTAATCAATCCAGATGTAAAACATTAAGAACATGATTTGGATATTTACAGGAGCAAGAAATTGCCAATCGATTGGTCAAGAAAAACATTCTTCATGCCAGAGGATGCATCAACGTCGCTACATTTCAAAACAAATATTTCTGGGAGGTAAATATTCTGGATCGTATCGTTAAAAACTTTCAATCGTTGCTTGAAAATATATATTTGTTTTAACCATATATAATTTTTAAAGATGACAGCTCCATCTAACGAAGAGTATCGTATGGATGGTTTCACATTGCGTTCCGTTGATAACACCAACGTTTACGTGATCGTCAAAGACCCCGTGGATATGGGCAAAGATGGTTTGTTGCCATTGCCCTGCGACTCTGTTGTAAGTTATTTATTTATTTGTTTGGTTTATTTTTTTTTTGTAGCTTCTTATTACATGTTTTTTGGCTTAAAATAAACAAGTTTATTTTTTCTTGTAGAAAACTTTCATTGAAGAGCAAGTTATCGAACGAGATATAACCTGCAGGGAGATTAGAAAATCAGATGTCATTACAGATTGCTCATGCACTAGTCCTACTGATTTCAATTACTGCGAAAACACATTCAGTTTACTCAAATTGAGGTAACATTCTTTATTTTGAAGTGACTTAATTTGATGACATTCTGGTCGCGTTCACTTTTTATGCTAAAACTATCCAAAGACAGTCGGTGACTCTTGTAACCTGCGTCAATCCTATACACATCATCGACTCTTTGTGTGGTTTTTGCACTTGAAGCGCTAAAAGCGTACAAAGTGAACGCGGCCTCTGTTTGTCTTACGTGCATCTGTGTGCTGTTCGTTGTTGATGGTTTTATGACATTGGTTGCTAATTTCAGTGACATGTGGTCAACATGCATTCCCGACAACCAAAGAATCAACATGTCCAACCCTGAAGAAGACGTTTCCAATGACACAGTCCTGCCGTGTTCCAGAGTGGCGTGTGAAGCGTTGGTGACACAAACGTAAGAAATTCAACCTAATAGAATCGACAAGTAGTTCTCGATTTTATACAAGGTTTACTTTTTGGTTATCATCCGGTAACCAATGACGAGCCGGTGTTTGTCCTACCCTATTGGATGACATTGGATTGCTTGCGGCCGGTACAATACTGCCACGGAATGTCGATATATTTATAATGTATTTTTCGTATTATTTTATTGAAGGGATTGTCGTATCCAGGGGTGTAAATGGTGCATTTTCGATTATGCTGGAAACCACTATAACAAACCATTTTGTTCCAATGAGACTAGAGGATGTCTGGCTTCACCATTTAACGATACAGACCCATCAGACAGTACGATTATCTTTTCTTTTGTCTTGTGGTTTTTTTTATTCGAGTTTTATTTAAAATGAATTTTTAAAGTTGTTATTTTTTGTTTAAAAGATGAAACTATTTTTTTGTTGCCAGGTTCGTCGGTTGAGGAACTGTCCAAAGACAACACGTTACTCATTGTCATGTACGTTGCCATCCCTTCAATTCTGCTTTTGTGCTTGGTGGTGGCCTTCTTCTATTGCAGAAGACGATGTCGCGCTCGACAGAACGACGACCGGTCCAAACTGATCGGGAATCAGGTTCGAGTCAGCATGACCGAGCTGGGAAAGGACAACGCGTCCATGTTGTGGAGCGGAGTGTTCAGCGAAGCGTTTTCCGGATCGAGCTTGCCCGTCATCAACGAGGACATTCCTTTGGAAAGAATGCAATGCAATTCGCAGCTCTCGTCGTCCAGTAGCTCGATTCACCACCTGACCCAACGGGTCGAAGCTCTCGTCCATCGACTCGAAAGCCAAGATTCGATGTCCGTCTTGAACAGAAACGCCCCTTTTGCCAAACCCCTTTTTCCATCGTCCTCCGGTTTGGTGTATGGCTATCGTTCGTCCAGTCAAAGCGACCTCAGTCGACCAAATTCCTTCCATTACTCACTGCCGAGAACGATTTCCAACTCTTCCGTGTTGTCGTCCCCAAAATCGTCGTCGTTGCCCTCGTCCAACGGACACAAGATTTTGAGGACACCGTCGTCGGATTCGGCTTTTTGCACCTCCACTCTTCCTGCCTACGATCATGTGGTTCTGCGTCCTAAACCCGGTCGATTCCGTAAAATGTTTCAAACGTTGAACCCATTGTTGCGTTCACCTTCCGAACATACTTGGCCGGGAGATTTACCCCCGGGTCCTGCTGAAATCAGTGTGCATCGCGAACCGTCCGAACGCACGTGTCCTCCTAGCACTACTAGCAGTACTCTGTGGCCCAAAGAAAAGGAAGCGTTGGAAGCTTGTGGTCGTGTTGACCAAGAAAACGAATGGAAAGATATCGACGATGCCAAGGTAGCTCCTGGTTCCCCCGCGTCCGTTCGAAGCGAACGCGCGGCGGGACCGTCCAGGAATCCTAGATTTCGATTTCGGACGTCGTCGCGAACCGGCCCTCGGCTACGTAGCGGTAGGAGTAGTCGCTCGAGGTCTCTTTCGTCCACTCAGCTCAGCGGAGAGACCATTCGTAGTTACGTTCGCCAGTGCATGCAAGATATCGTCAACGAGGGAAGCGACGTTTCCACAATCAAAAATCAAGACTCCATCCAACAGAAATCGAGCGGCGAAGACAGCGTTGTTGTTGACATTCCTACCAGCGACAATGTTGCCTCATCAAACCAAACCAGTGATACGAGTGCAAAAGAGAAAAAAGTGAATTGACTTGAATCATTTGGGTGGTGAGTGTACTGACCCAAATGGTGGATGAAATGATCTTTATGTTGTAATTAGTAGTTTTGCTCCGATTCATTACCACATTGTCATATCAGGGAAAGGGGCATCCTGTACATGAATTTCTTGTAACATAACCGCACATAAGAAGTTGGGGGGGGGGTTGTTTTTTGATCTCTTTCAGTGACTTTTCATTGATGATCTTAACCATGTGTCAAACATGATTTCTATTACCATGTTTTGCTTGTTTGTTTGTTTGTTTGTTTGTTTTTTGTTTTTTTAATGGATAAAACCGAAAAAGCCGATTATCAGTTTTTGTAACAAAAATGGCTCAGAAACGTGTTGCACTTTTGTGTTGGAATTTGTTCCGCTTGGCATCTGAAGCGTCTTATTTTGGTAGAACAGTTTTGGTGATAAAATCTTAGTACTAGTCTGATGCTGGATTTGATTGTTCGCAAAAGATGATATTTCAATAATAAAATGTATTAATTTTTTGAAAACAATTCCTATGGTGATATAAGACATTACGCTTGGTACTCTACAATGGAAAGAGTAAAACCTTTTTTTTCATTAGTGATTAAATAGATACATTAAATTGATTTTAGTTTGTGCAAGTTTATTTTAGGTAGCAATAATTTGTAATGATATGAAGAGTCTCGCTTGGCCATCCAAGTAACTTGATATTTGGGCCAATACATTGGAAGCTACTGTATATCATAAGTGAATAAGAATCGTAGTCTAGTGTTATTGTGGAGACTATGCCATCAGTATTTCATTTACATTCAATATTATTTTTGCAATGACTTTGTAAATTAAAAGCAACTTTGGCACAATAGAATTTATGTAATGTTTGATTTTCCCTGCGATATTTCTATTTTTTATTTGCAAGTTTTTAATTCAAAGAATTGCTATCATTAGGTTGTAAAATTATTTATGAATTCTAAGCAGAGCTGGACTTGAAGGGTAAGTTTGTATACATTATTTTATTTTAATAAAATATTTAATTTTAAATGTTTCATTTAATTCAAATATTTCAATGAAAGCTTGATAAAAATTTTGTTATTTTGTTTTGTACTGAATACAGTCAAACATTAAAAAAAATGTAGTAGAATTTTTATTTACGTTAAAATTTAGAAACGTTTAAACCTCCAATTAATTTTAATTTATAATATTTTTAATTTTATAGAGGTTTAAATTAGAGAGGTTAAAGTTTGTTGCATTAAATTAACAATTTGAAATTTTTTAAAAGTATTAGTGGTCTAAAGCCTCCGTAATATTCAAGAATTCTTTTCATACTCTTCATAGTTTGGTCAATTAATACTTAAAAACGTTTAAAATTTTTATTAATTAATTTTAATTTCCAATAATAATTATAATCAATAAACAAAAAATTTTAATTGAACGATTAACGATTTGACAAACGTTTTTATTGGTTCGAAACAAAGCCCCCATAATATTCTAGAAGGCCGTTTCTCTATAACTTTCGATTTCAAATTGTTTTTTTTTTTTAAACTTTAATTTTCAACATTTTTTAATTTTGTTTTTATTAATAATAAAAATTAATAAATTAATTATTACCAAACCTCATAAACTTGTTCACAATAATTATTCGATTGTAAATGTAAATAAGAAATCGATTTCGAGCGAGCGGTCATCGAACCGACCAATCGGAGCCCACGTCTCATGTATAACAGGCCGATGAAGGCGTAATGGCTGTCACTATAAATTGCAGTCTTCCAGGTGTCTCGTCGCGACCATGTTTCTTCGATTTCTTCGTTTCCAATAGCTTTTGTGAGGAACTTATTCGGATTCTCTGGATTTCGGACGGTGGTTGATGGAATTGCCAATCGATTAACACTCATCCGTTATTATAAATCGACATGATGCAATTGGATCCAAGCTCGTTCTGAAAGTCAATGTAAACAGTTGGCTCGCTGCAAAAACACTTTTAACCCTAAAAAAAGCAGATTCCATCACTAATTGTATTATTATAATTATTATTGTCGTCTAATTGTCGTTGTCAACAACTTGTCCACGTACATATTTATAAACGTTTGAATGAACAATCTAAACGATGACCTCTAGGTAAGTTCCATCAAACAATGCCAGCTTTATTTTTAAATTTTGTGTTTACTTTTATTATTTAAATGATGTGACATTGACAATTGTTTAACCTAATAACAGTGGAGGTCGCCTATTGTGATCACGGATATTGATCTTTCTTTGGATAATGTTGTCACTTACATCAAGTCACGAGATTTTTAATAATATGTATACGTAGGATATAATGTTTGTTGTAAATATTTTTATTTGTTTATTTTTTCTCCAAATCCATTGTCAATAATTGTCCTCAAACAGCAGCCAATTACTTTTTTTTTACAAATTTTGTCACATAAATATTTTTCTACATTTTTGTCTATATTGTATTCTCAAACAACTTCCAAAAAAAGTATCCGTATATTTTATTCAAAAAATGGTACTTTATTGATGCTTGGGAGAAAATGTCAACAGTGCAGTGGACAGTAGTTTACGTTGTCAAGTTTTATTTCAATGAGTTTTTCGTTATGTTCACTTGCACGTTTTTAATGCACAACTTGTCCTTAATAAATAAATAATAAACTAGATTGAACAGCTGTCATCTTGTTTCATAGCTTATTATTATCCATTCTTAAAACTTTGTGTCCATCTGATCACAATATGCAGTGTCTACTGTACAAACTGGTTATGCTGTGTAGCATATAGCACAGGGGGAAAGCGCTCTGTAGTGCAGGATAAGGTTACGTGACGTCATTAAGAATTATAAAAATGTTTTATAACAGTGATGTTGGTTGAGGGGTCTGGTGTAAAACGGTGTTAAGTGACAATTTTATAATTTTGAGGAAAATGCATTTGAAAATCTGAACTTGCCTTGCTGTCTTATGGGCTACTTCACACTCCTTGCACTAATTTAGAAGTTTACAAAAAGTAAATATCTTTGCACATTTTGTTGTTTTCAGCATTGAATGAACGATTGAAACAGTTTTGTTGTTTTTGTTTATTATTTTTCTGAAAAGAAGCCTATAAAAGAGTTAAAACGTTAAGTTTCGAAGTAGCTAATAATTGTACCCTGAAAAAAAAAATCAGCATAAAGAAGAGCTATTGAAACAGTTTTTCTCTTTATCCATTTTTGAAAGAAGCCTGTAAGAGGGAGGTAAAACTTTGCAGTTTGTGTAAACTTTCAAAACACGAGTTTAACGATATTGTCAAAGAGCTGTTGAAACAATCCTCTTTTTATTCATGTGTCATTTTCTTGCTTTTTAATTTATTTTTTCAAATTTTCCTGGAAGAAGCCCATGTGAGGGTGGCAAAACGTCATGCTTCAAATATTAATTAGTTGGTTACATGAGTATATCAATATATATCTAATATCCTGGGAGGCGGAAGGAAATGGAAATAAGAACTAGTTCTCTTTTATTTTGTTAACTACAGTACTTGGTTTGTTTTTTGTTCCCCAGGAAAACGCTCTTACCAGGGGGCGAAACATTGAAAATATTTTTACAAAAATCAAGTTTTTGAAAATATGACGTTCTGTTCTGCTCTTACGGGCTTCTTTCAGGGACTGAAAGTAAAACGAGGGATGTAGTGCGAAAAAGAAAATTACATGAATATTATACATCATAACTTGAATGTATAGAACTAGGTTATTTTTTTTTTATATTATATTCACGAACTTGATTAACCACGCATAAAGAGTTGTTCAACTTGTTTCTGTAAAGCCCAAGTTTTTATGGTTGACTTCCTGAATATAGGATCTTTTTCACGTGGTTGACGTCGTCGTCGTCTAACCGTCTTGACCATGGCTGCAATCTGATTTAACGGTTCATTGTTTAAGTGTAAAGTTTATTTCATGTTTGGTGGTGAAATGTGATTTTAATGGTTTCGGAAAAAAAAAGGCAACGGTTTTAGTGGTGCTTTCAGCGCCATTAAACTGATTAAGTGTCTTAATCGTAAAAAGTTGAAACAACATCGGACACGTAATTTATCGTTTGTCAACACCAAGTGGCTCGTGCACAGCGTATATACTATGAAGATGAGTTATCCAAGTTTGTAGTTCGACTACCTATAATTGGATGAGGTAGACTTTTCTGGACCTGGGGCACACTGCGCTAGAAATGGGAAATTTGAGGCACTGGACCTAGATCTACTGGTAGAATCGAAACCTTGTAGTATAGCTAGCTTATGATGCTGATCGGCCAATGGCTGTCGAGGTAATAGTTGTGATGGTTCCTCCTAGCCAGTGACCACTGAGGTAACGACCATGCATTGCCGTAGATGTGGAAACGCTAGGTGCGCACAGTCACTATTGCCAGTTACTGTATTATAAAGGTGTTTCAGGACCTCGTTTACAAACGTCTAGGTCATGCAGGAGAGTCCGAAAGGAGCAACTTTTTCCCATACGAAAAAGTTCGCATCACGTGATACAGATGCTCAAAATGCTGCCTGTGATAGGATTGCAAGGTTTGCTACTTGCCCACACAACATGTGTGTATTGCAGTGGAGCGCATCATACAGGTAGCGTTTTGGGCATCTGTATAAAGTGACGTGTTGTTTTGTTTTCCGGAACAGTTTGTTTGGGAAAAAGTTGCTCCTTTCGGACTCCCCTACATGCCATGGATGTTTAACAGATGTGCCACAACGCCCTGTATAGAGACAGCTATGTTAATGATAAATATCTAACATTGAACTTTTGTTTCGTAGGATAGCCTTGATGTATGGGAAATATGTGTGCGTTCTTGATAATACTTCGTTACATGTATTCAAGTGCTGTTTCATTACGATTTTTTGTATGTGCTGTTTTCACTTAGTCGTATTTAGAGTGCATGTGTTTTGTTTGCTCGTTTGGGGAGATTAGAGATAAGCTAATCGAGATGCGGAAACTGAGCTTTGTGCGATACACCACTGTTGACACCTTGGTCGAATCGGTAATGATAATAATTGGTCTGTATACTGGGAACCGGTCTCACCTTGAAATATTGCAAGCTGTTAATTGCGTAACATCCAAATGTGTTAGTAGCGATGGCTATTGTTGGATGTTTTATGTTAACGTTCATTAGATGAGAGATAAAGGGGGACGAGTAATTTATTTTATTATCAGTATTATTATTTTAAAATTTTGGTATTGTCTAAACTTTTTTTTTTACAAGTAATATACAGCTGTTAAAATCTGTTAAACGATCAGCGAGATGTGGTTGTTTTGTTTTATTGCCATGTAGTAAAAAATCGAAAAACCGCTATAAAATGTGCCGCGAATCTACATATCGGCATAGTTTTCATTTAGATACATGGTTACTTTTATTACGTACGATGCTTCATTCGCCGTGAAAATGAGACGCCGTAGCTAGAATTTCATTGTAAACCGCCGATTTTGTTATGAAGGTTAATTTTCGTTTCGGATTGAAAATTAAATTTTTAATTACGGTATGTTATCAAACCGTAATTGGGCTTAATCGTTCGACGTGCTGCAGTTCTGTATGTATGGATATGGTGAATGTCCGAATTATTACGTTTTGAGGAGTTGGGTGGAATAACGGTGTAACTCCGAAAATTAAGTTTTGAGCAAAATTTCTGACACTGTCGATTAAGATTGAGAGAAAATTCCTGCCAACTGTATATCTATAGAAGCAAAATGAAGAGGTTTTGCAAAAAATCTGATGACTTTAGTTGACAGGGCTCGGGCTACTATTTTTAGAAATGCAATTACGCTGTTATTTCAAATATCGTGTTAATTCATAAATGCACTAGTAAATAGCCCGTCAAAAATGACGGGGAAAGTTATTTATTCATTAACTCGTATTGCTTCGCAGCATTAGTTAGAGTTAAGAGTATCGATTTCGGTATGGGTTTTGGCATTTTCACACATGGTGAGGTGGCGCTAGTAAAAAACACAGTGACACTGCCACACAGTGGAAGTTTCTGTAAGATTCTTGAAAGTTTTAGA
>JAQIWH010001982.1:0-27402 GCA_034695005.1 Cryptops parisi
CAAGATTACCTAACTACTGCTTGGACAAAGTCGTGCTACTATAATTGCAATGACCATCAAACCAAATTAATTCTTTCCTAACACTAGAATGTTTTAATAAAGTATTGTTTATTTAAAAAAAATAACCCCCATAGCTCAAGCCCACTGGTGCGTCCTCTCATTTGCTGCGCCCGAGGCCAGTGCCTCTCTCGCCTCACCCTAGTTACGGCTCTGCTTTGCTATAGCTTCCATAGTTTTGTGGCAATGGCCACAAAATCATCTTCCATTTTCCACATATTCATCCTGAAAATTAAGACAAAAAGCTGGCACAAGTACAAGTGAAATCAACTGATTTTAGGGTAATTTTTTTTTTGTGCGACCATTGCGACTAAACTATGAAAGTCATAGCATAGAATTAGATATCTTCGAAACGATATTTAATCGAGCTTTTTCATGTAAGCGTAATTGTTTTAATTTTTTGTTGTGCTTAAGCGGTTCATGAGAAATCGCTCCTTAGAAATTGATAACCGTTTTTTGAGTCCACCCTATATATACAAATACATGAAAGATATATAAAAAGAATAATAAGATGCATAAAACTAATCTAGCGAATCAATAGCAGTGTAACTAACACCAAATAGGCAGCAAAAAATAGACACCATGATGAAATGCAAGAAAACTGGGAAAAAACTGATCAATCGACTTGTTTGTTAATGAGTTGCGTAAATACCTGTTTAAGTAATGGAAAATAAGCTTTCACTGCTAGCATGAAAAACAGGCAAAGTTAACAAAAAAATTAAAAACGTTTCTACATATTTTGTCATACTATCTCATTCATATTTTGTCATTCATGTCATAGGGAGATGGGGCCTCAAAAAGTTTATTAAAAAAATTTTTGAGGCCCTCAGCAATCTGAGGCCCCAAGCGCGTGCTTCTTTTGCCTGTGCGGTGATCTGCCACTGATTGTGAAACATTATTAAGAACAATGGCAATGGATTGTACACAGTACAATACATTTTATGAATACATCAACTGTACTAGAAACTACAAATAGTTAAGGGAGCTGTTGGAAAACTTGTCTGAAATCAACTGGAGTTTGAATTTTGGTAAACAGTTGATTTTCTATGTTAATTATTATCACGGTGTCAAACTGATTTCACAGTGCGACGCGTGAAACCTCGTTAAAAATGACATCTACTAGTTGAAACATTGAAACTTTTTGAAAACCTTTTAAGATATGCCAATTTAAATAACACCTTATACCACTAATAAAAGTTTGTAATAAAAAATATTTTTTACTATTCAGGGGCAACAATGTTATATTTATATATTTGGTTTTATTATGTTTTTCAAACTATTTAACTTTTGTATTTAACTTTGAAGGTTGGTTCAAAACAATTACCATGCCAATCAAAGTATTGTTGTATTGTAAAGCCTTTATTGAAAGTCAAAACCAGAAAACTTTGGAACTTTTCACCCTAGATGCATGTCCATTGGGCAAGGTACGACTGTACAAACTCTTTTCATAAACATCAGAATAGATGTGAAGTATAAAACTGGCTGATTCGGTATTTCTTCTCTTTGTATTGACAGTTTTCGTCAAACCTGTAAATTTTACTCTGAGAGCCAAAAGATGACTTCTTCTCTGATCTTGAAGTTCTTGATTTTATTTTATTTTTTTACATTTAATGATGCTAAGCTGTATGGCCATGACCAAGAAATAATCCACAAGGGTCAAATTCAATATGACTTGCTTCAAACGAAGACAACGATGCCTTACTTTGGCTCGTGTTGGAAAACAGCCGTTGACAATCTTAATAAAGGCTGTAAAGTTTTGACAGACGATGTACAAAAGAAATTGACGTTACACTTTGCAAACTGCTTCCTCGTCGAATATGGAAAAGCGCCAATAGCATGTGATGAAGAAAAAAATATTAAACTGTGCTTGTGGGAAAATGCTGATAATCTATCAATCAAGACCTACTCTGATTTTTTTACGCACATCAACCACATGTGTCACTTTTTGGAAAGTGTAGCATGGCGCGATACCACAGAAAAATTTGTGGTTGATGCTTTTGACAAAGTTCAGCAACAAGTGCAAAAGTCAGGTAAAACTTACGAATTATTAGAAACTTTGGTTTTTTTCTGTTTGCCTAGAGGCGCCGATGATAGCGCTGCAATCCGGACAACATGTATTGCTAGACGTCTGTGATCGATCATCACATTTAACCTAACACTAACCTGACAGATGATGTTTGTAGAGGGTTTGATTAGAATTGTTGATCGGTCACATACTTCCCAGCGATACATGTTGTCCGGATTGCAGCACCATCATCGATGCATCTAGGCATACAGAAAAGGACCGAAACTTTTTATTTTGGACTTCAGTTATTGGGAATGATACAAGGATTCATACGAAATCATGTTGCAGGTGAGCATCAAGAAGTGCTCCGTTCACAGAAACTGATCAAATCGCAGGAAAAGATTATTGGTTGGATGGCTAGTTTTGAGTCTTTGCTGAAAAGTGTTTCTGTTACTGAAAATTGGATTTACAGCTTGGTATATTATGTGTCGGCTACTTTTTTTATTTTTATTCTGACGTTTACACCACGGACAAGAGGATGCCAACTAGCTTCGTTACTTATTACGTTGCTCTTATTTATGAATTATGGGGTTGAACACGTAATTGTGTACTTGGCGAAAGCAAAATCAGATACGGACGTCTTTGTTAATACAAATGTAAATATTATATTTTATAATTGTTGATTTATTATGAAAAGGATAACACCCTTTGCATTTCGTTTCTAGGTTCGTTCATATGACAAAATCTGGTGGTTTCGTTGTTTTGCTTTTGTGACCATCAGCGGCATAGCTATCGGTGTTTACTGTTGTCGGGCTGCGCAAACTAACATGCTTTAAAAATTTTTGGAACGCTTGAGAAAAAGTAAGCATAAATAATTCTTTAATTACGCTTCAATTTTAATTAACTCATTTGCTGGTAGCAGGAACCCGTGTCAAAGAAAATCAAGTATCTAGTACAGAACAGAACATTTACGAAAATGACATCTGCTCAACTGTTTTGTTTGAAGAGAAACGAAACCCTGTGGCTAAAAGTTGAGGACCACCAATCCTGTTTCTATTAAGAATTTTGATATTGAAATTTCTTTTTCGACCCTGTGTACGTTAGGCAGATTTACTTTTGTGTATTGTGGGTAATTCATTGGACAAACAGTTTCAGAAGCAGTTTCACAAACAGCTTGTTGTAGTTTAAAATTTAAGCCCAAATTTCGGAAACACTATTAAATAAAAATTTTGATGCAGTTAATAAAATTTTAACGCATTGCCTGTGATATATACAAGGTGTCTTTTCATTTTTGCTTTCACTTGTAATTCATGTCGTGGGTACTCCCAATAAAATTGAATTCAAGGCCTGATATTCTATAGAATGCCTAGATTTTATACATTGCCGTAACAATACAGTGCATCTATTATTTTATTTTATTTTTGAACAGACCAAGGGGTCCAAAAGGGACAAAACACACCAAAAAACAACAACGACAAAACAGAAAATAAAATCAATCAATAAATACTTTCTTAACAGCCTATCAAAACTTTGAAATGGCTTTTTGCTCGTTTGATCAACCATGATACTCTTTTTTTCTTCAATACCTTGGGAGATCCACATTGCAAAAACATTGTGTGGATATCTCTTATCAGTCCATGTGAGTGATTTCAACCAGAACAAACTTAAATGAGTTCACAGTTTTATCTACATATTATATATTATATATAATGTGCAATCCTGACTCTGCATAATGTGAATGTTGGCAGGCAACATGAGTTAAAACAATGAACTGTATAATGATTAAGGATTTTTTGTAATAATAATAGATTTCTGGTAAAAAATAATTATTTTAATACTAAATTGTATTCAAAATATGAAAAATGTCGCTTAGTTCCCTTTGGCTTCAGACGGCTGATTTAGTTTCTAAAAAGGACAGTTTAGGTTTCCTGTATGACACAACGAATAGCTACAGCTTTGCAGTGCTTTTCTGCCGAGCACAGCGCATTGCTACGGCTTTTAAAGGCTTTCCAGCAGACACCACGAACAGCTGCAGTTTTGTATTTCACATTTGCACATATTGGAATAACTTCATTTTTTAAGCATTTTGTTGTGAAACTTTACATTGTATGATTGCTAATTGCCTGAATGAAAGCAACTATTGTATACTTTATACATATATAGGTATAGGCGTACTGTATGATTTTGATGTTGACCCACGCCATAAGCGAAAATCTAGCTCAGACTGTGACTAAAAATCATGTAAGATGTTATAAATGGGCTTTTATTGCTATTCAATTTTTGTACGATTTCTCCGCCAAACGATTCAATGTTAGAATTTAATTTTAAAGTAGCAGACGGAAGCAGGCCACTCCGTTCGAATCGCGTTGCGTAAAGGAAAGCTCTTACGTTGATCATGTGACACAAGATGGACGCTTCTAATTGGGTAGCAAAATTGAAGAAGATAGAGACAGTGTGGATTCTCCCTGTTAGAGGTCAGTGGAAATTTTAAAAGAAAACTACTTTTATTTTTTTTGATATCACAAAAAATCTCGTCAGAACATGTCATTTGAGTCCATTCTGAATCTGAACACAATAAGCTAAAAAGAAATTACGAAATTCGAACATACGGAAGTTTTATCAGTTGATGATAAAGAACGTTTCCTTCTTCATGAATCAAGTTTTAACACAAACACCATTTGATTGTTTTGGAACATTCGCAGACGATCAGCAAGAGTAGAATTATTTATGTATTTTTTTTCATCTTGTTTAGATTTGTATCGATTTTCCCACTCAGGTAATTATTGTTATACAGGTTTTAAATGAATATAATGAACGGTAATGAATAAATCTTTATGAAAAGATGGGGTCAAGCATGGAATACTTTTAAAAGGTTTCATTCTCTTTTAGGGATACCTAAAAAGAGACCCAATTTACCCTAATTTCTAAACTAAACTATTCTTATGATACCTTAACACAGGCTACAACAACACACGTGCTAGGGTTGATTACATAGGCAAGAAATAATTATGTCTCAGCTTGTCGATGACATGTTGGAAGGTATCAATCTTTTTAATGTAATGAAAAAGTTTGGTGACGAAGAGCAGTGTCGGCAATTCATGACCGAGTTTGGATTGATTCCAAAGAAGGAGACCTTCGACGGCAAGAAATGTCCTACCGCAGGGTGCAAAAAAACATTGTCGATCTACAAAAGCGAAGGAAAGGGTTCGTACAATGCCGGATGGTTAATCCGCTGCAAGGGGAAGAAGAGGAAAGTTGACGACAAGGTGGTGCAAGACGGGTGCGGCAAAACGTGGAATCCCTCAAAGTTTTCGTTGGTTGAGAAATCGAAGCTGCCACTGTCGAAGATCTTCACCGCTACGTATTGTTACGTACTGCAGCTGCCTTTGACCACAGTTGTGGAGCAACTCCATGTGGCGAAACCTACCATCGTAGACTGGTACGCGTTTTGTCATCAGGTGGCGTCTGACTCGTTGGTCGAATCAGCGATCGGTGGTCCTGGCTTGACGGTGGAGATTGACGAGTGCAACCTGTACACTCAGAAATGTCGTCGATTGTGTTCTAAGCCGTCCGAAGTTTGGGTCATCGGCGGTATTTGCCTCGAAACGCAGGATGTGTTTATGGAACAGATCGACAACCGTGAACGGAAGACGATTCATGAAATCATTAGGCGGAGAGTCGAACCTGGAACTATGGTTCACACGGATATGTGGAAAGGTTATAAAGGCATCCGAGAACAGTTTGATCCGACGACTGGTTTGGGGTGCGGAATGGGTGAACATTTCACGGTGGACCATTCGCAGACGTTTGTGAGTCGCGAGACGTTTAGTCATCCAAGCCAAAATGGAATGCAAGTGACGGTTACAGTCACGACGAACCACGTCATAAGGCTGTGGCGGGAGTTACGAAAACATATGAACTACGCGAGCACGTACATTGACTGCTACGACGAGTGTGTAGAACACGCACAGTGTTACATCGATTCTTATATGTACTTCCGTAAAGTTCTTAACCCTCTGTCTTCGGATAGTGCCAGGTTCCGTCTTTTTTTGGAACATATTAAAGCAGCGTTTCCCGGTTTATCTTTAAGCTCAATGTGAAACCGTGCTTGGCCCCATATATATACCGCAATCAAAGATAGAACTTATATTATATATTTTTCTTTACTGTTTATGCAATGAATGTTTTGAGGTGACATTGGAACTGTTTTGTTATTAATATGTAGTTAGAATGGTATAATACAATGTTAACCAACATTACTAACTTGTTAAGTTGTTGCAACAAAACGCAATTCACCTAAGATGTGAAAATTATGGCAGCTTCCATAAATTGTTGAAAATTCACGTTTTCTTGTTATTGTAGTATTAGTGTTTCTACGAATGTTGAACATGTGAGGATTGTTAAGCAAATTCAAAAACAAAATTTTTTTTCTCTTGAACATTATTTTCAATTCCATAAATTGCAAATTTTCAAGTATTGTGTGTTGATTATTGAAAATCTTTGAAAGGAACCTAATCTACTACATACAGGGGTAGACAAAGACGGGGTGAAAAGTTTTATCTGGCACCTGTATTTTTTAATATTAGAAAATATATGCTGGTAAAAGGTGTGGGATGGGCTCCTGAATTCTTGTTGACTTTGTCGACCCCTGTATATATTTTTTGCTCAAAATTATGCCGCTTTAATTTATGCCACAAATGTCAGAAAAAAACATTTATGAAACTCATTTTCAATGATATAAATCATTTCTGATATATTTATGTTTTTGTTGATTTAAAATTCTAATAACGGTTGCCATGACATTTTTTGTCGTTCATATTGAACACCCACTGTCCCTTGTTCCTGAATAATCCCCATTTGATTTGCCTATCCTATTGATGTATTAAATTTTGCTCTCGCCTGTAAACGGCTTTATTTTTGTCAACAGGTGTATGTAACTCCAATTAGGCAGCTGTAACTCTCAATTTAGTGGAATAGTGTGAACATCAGTTTTTATTATTTTTTGGTCCTGACAAACAAGTTTTGACAAAAGTGACAAATCATTATGTTATATGAGCATGATATAAAAAATAGCGATTTTGAGTGATCTACGGATATTCGGAATGATAATGAACTTCATTGAGGATTACTTGCAATTTTTTTCTGCAAACAATCTCCTGCAACTTTTCAATCGATTGAACACTTGTTGTTTTTTGTGTATACCTGTCATTTTGTTCTAGGCAATAAATTCGAGTTTAAAAATAATTTACCGTTATATTAAAAATGCCTCATTTGTTTGTTTTTCAATATGTCGCATCGTAAAACTCCCACACGTTTCGCATCCCATTCTACATGACGAAAAATAATGAAAATTTTTTGAAATGTTTTGAATTTTATTTTGGAAATATGGGCATACAGGTTTCAACATGGAGAAGCGTTTATGTATTTTCTGTGCGTTTCGACATTAATGGAGTATAAAATTAACCCTAGTTTTTAAAAAAATACCTATATATATATATAATGCTGATTAACTAGAATTTCTTGATTTTCTTCAGATTGTTGTTTGCCCTAGCCACAGCACCACGTAGAATCCTAGAACCGCATTGTGATCTTAAATTTCTACTATAGATTATGTTTCCTATACATCGCTCTGGGCTTTTTCGTTCCGGAAACAGGTAAGCGTCCGAGGTTGTTTTTGTTTGTTTTATATATATATTTATGTATACACAGGGTGTCCCAGCCAAGTCTTAACTAATTTTATAAATTGAAAAGCCGTTTATGCCGTTTTTCCACCCAACTTCGTAGTTATTATTTACTGTAGATATTGATTTGTAGGTTGCTAAATTTATGGTTCGTATAAAAATTAAGAACGTGTTTTAAAAAAAAATGGGGAAATAGATTTGCGTGATATACATTCATACTGTATATCTTGTTAATGTTTCACTTATATATTAGTATTATATTATAAATTTTTAAAATATGATTTGTTAATTTGCTCGAATGAAAGATAATTTGAAATAAGCCGAATACGTCTTTTGCTGTTTCACATGTTACGCAGAACTGTACATTTTAATTAATAAAAAATGTTTTATTTTTTAATATGTAATGTTTACAATATCAGTTTGTAAAACCGCATTTGTAGGCTGCTATATAATAATAGTGTTTGTGGAAACTGAAACCCAATCTTCTTCAATATTGATTTTTCCCAATCTCAACTTTGGTTGGAGGTTTAGCCAAAAGGTGGCTTCCCTGCGAGGCTTTTCTAGGGGATTTATATTGACTGTATGGCCATAGTTCAGCTCTCGAGAAGTTGGTTTGCTAAGAAAGGCTCAGCAGTTTATCGATGTGCATGGCAAAGGAATTGAACGGTAAACAATTTAAATTTGCCAGCTCCACGATATAAATTTTGTTGAACTATGTTAACTTTTGACTTGTGAAGCAACAAAAATATGGATGACTTCTTGCAAGTCATTCTGGAAGAAAGTGAGAACGCTGTCAAGCCGTCGTCTTTGACGTCGGACGAGATTTTGGTCGGTGGCGATGATGCGAACGGCGTCGATGTTTTGTTTGCACCGCCGAATCCGTTGACCTTGAACAATGACTTTGTGTACAGCTGTAAATACTGCCAGGAACGGTTCACGTGCAAAGCTGACCAGAACAAACACTTGCAGCAGTTCCACGCTAGCGAAAGGCCGTTCCGCTGCGCTCACTGCGAGAAACGCTTCACGACCAAAAACATTCTCAAGCAGCATGAGCGCATTCACACCAAAGAGCGGCCGTACATTTGCCAGCATTGCCACAAAACGTTCTCCCACCGCACTGCTCTTGCCAATCACATTCGCACTCATACGGGCGAAAAACCATACAGTTGTTTGTACTGCGAAAAATCCTTTGGCGAGAAGGCCAAGTTGTTGTTGCACATGCGCGTCCACACGGGAGAAAAACCGTTTGCCTGCGAACATTGCCAGAGAGCGTTTCGAGACAAATCGTCCTACAACGTTCACTTGCGGATTCACACTGGTGAAAAACCATTCATGTGCAGCTTTTGTCAGCGATGTTTCACTCACCGGAACAGCTTCAAGGACCACTTGCGCGTCCACACGGGCGAGAGACCGTACATGTGTGTTCACTGCAAGCGGGATTTCGCCAAACAGTCGACGCTGCGCAAACATCTAGAAGTGCACGGGGTGGTGAAACCGTTCGACCTGAACATCCACGCCATCATTAAACCTTGTAAAAATAACAATCCAGTGAGGATGAACAATAGGTTGCCGGCACCGGTGGTTAACAGCGTGCCACGTGTTACGGAAAACGAACATCGCCTCGCACCGTGTCCCGACTTTGACGGCGATGCGGTGGATCACGAAATGAACGTAGATCTCGAAAATGGTACCAGCACTGAAACGCAGCCGGAAATTGCCAACCTGCCCAACGATCCGAACGAAACGTTTAACAGTTGTCCAGTGACGACGATGCTGTCCTGCATGTCGTGGACGCCGCACACATGCTGCTACTGTAACAGGAGCTTTGACACTAGGAAAACGCTGGAGACGCACAGTCGCAAGCACAGTGCCGAGAACAAAGCTTGGAAAATGGGAATGGACATGGTATTTTTGTTTATGTCGATTTTAGGCCTGGACACGTCGTCCGAGGCGGGGTTAACGGAACTCTCGCCGTTGGATCTCCTGCAGAACTTCCTCGCTGCTGTGGGTGTGACTCCAAGAATGAACTATAAAGGGTGCGCGCCCGACGTTTTTTTGCAGCTTTTGCTTAAGATTTTCATGGCGATCATTGTCGATCATGCCGATAGAGAAATTATCAACTTTGATAGAGTTAACATTCTTGACTTGCTTCGTGACATGATCTTGCTATATCCGCTTTGTAGGACGAATGCACAATAATTAAGACTTTCTTAGCGTGTACTAGACGGTGCCAAAAGATGAATAACGGACAACGCACATGAAGCCCAAAGATGATATGTCCTAGAAGTACAGGGGGACCCAAAAGTCAACACCCATTGCAAAGCACCTTTAATAACGTTTGGAATAGTGACTTTTGGTTCACCCTGTATTCAGTACAGGCAACTCTATACAGTATTTAACATTCGTTATAATGAACATAATTTATAAATATCCTTTATTTTTTTCTTAGTCATGTTACGCATGGAGGCGTAATTTATAAACCAGCGGTTTATAAATTATTATTTTACCATGGACCCCCCATGGAGTTATTTTACCATGGACCCCCTTTGTATATCTTTTGTTGTTGTTGCGGACCCCCAAAATTTATTTTAGCCTACGAAAGAGACTGGCATTTTATTTGTATGATTCGACCACAGGTTAAGAACCTATGTTGTAAACCAATCGATGTGCGAGTGCATGGTTGTAATGCTATAAAATTATTGCAACATGTGTCTTGAACGCTCAAGATACCAATACAAACGTGAACTGAGGGGTTGCCTGTAACGGTGTCGACTAATTAACTTGAACCTTGTTAATGCGGCATTTTTTAATCCATGAATCTCGATAGTTAATCCAAAAAAGACACAGAACAAAATTCTTGCATTATCTTCTTTGTTAAAAGATACAGTACGAGTCAAATAACTCTTTGAGCAGCGATGGTGCGTAAATACATCGAGTTCCATCCTTAAAAAAAACAAGTGGCATATACACGTTCATATGTGCATTTTGCGATTGAATAAAGCATCACATTCACAATTTCTAAAACTAACACATTTTCTGGAAGCTTCCAATAGTTCAGCTTTGCCTATCGTCCAGGTTCACAAGGTTCAAGAATTAAATCTTTTGGCTTCATGTGTCCATTGGTTCGTGACACGCACGGATATCTAGAAATTGTGAGCATTTTTTTTGCATAAAATATCGTAATTATTTTTCATGTACAATACTGTATACAGGAAATCCTCGGGTTATGCGAATTTCCGTACATGCGAAGCCAAAAAACCTGTTGCTCGTCGTATAACCAAAACTATCTTGTCAATAATCACTGAGAATTCCCAATTGAGTATCATGTGACGCTGATCAACCAATGGCTATTGCGGTAATAGTTGATGGTGGCTATTGAGGCTACAACTATGCATTCGCATACGTTGCCATGGAAACATTCGGTGAGCACTTGTTATCAAAGAAATTTATTTTCGCTATTTTGCAACAAAACATGATGCACAACAACAACAAACGCTGAAGATGTCGAATTACGCTAGAATTGAACTGAACTGTTGAATAAACCGAGGACCTCCTGTATATTACAAAGTGTTGTAATTCACTTTTCAGAAGACTGTAAATTAATGTAATATCTCAATCTTGTTAAATTGGAAATGTCAAGAGTAAAAAAAAAAAAATAATAATGCAATGTTTTGATGTTCTAAGGTGCTAAGTTGTACGTTACATTACAATAGTTTATTAGGCATTACCTTATAACACTTATTACAAGCAGAGACTCTTTATAAAAAATGTAAACAAATTTTATCCTTGGCGAGATTTAATAACAATATGACATTGTTCGTCCATCCAACTCATTTGAAACATATCATGCTATATTTAGTTCCAACGATAATTATTTTTCGTTATTGATGTTGTAAACATCTTAGCTCTCACCCCCTCAAAAGAATTGCAGAATTGGAGTAAAAATGCAAACGGAAACGTAACATCACACAGCTGGCGCGCAAGCATCGGCGCGGTGACGTAGTCGGTTGGGGGTAGGAGTGTCCACAAACCTGGTGCGCACTTTGGTAAAATTCTTTGTGTCAGGGAAAGTCTCAATAAACCGTCGCTAAGATGTTTACAACAGAGCCATGAGAATTATTTATCAAGATGTATACAGATTTAGAATAATTCTGATGATTTTCCATATAATATATGTATTTTTGATTTCATAATGCGCTTTGTTCAATGTAAATATATTTTTTTTTTGGTCACAATTTTTTTTTTCTTACGATGACAAAATCTGTTCATGATTTTTTGTCTTATATACAAATAAAAATTTTTTGCCAATAAAAATCATCGATTTTTACATGAGATAAGAAAGTCGGACATTTTGAAGTACGAAATAGCATACCTATATAAATAATTGCACATTGCTGTTTAGGCCTAAGATAAAAACAAAATCGATTCTTATGAACGAGACATTTAAAAATATACAATTAATATTCATATTCCATAGAGAAAAAACTAAGACATGATACTTCACACACAATTTCTACAACAAAAATTAATGCAACACACAAAACCGAAAACGAAGTTGATTTGTTTAACGAATTGAATTAATGTGTGCCCTATATTTATATATATATGTATATAATAAAAAACCAACAGGTATTTGTTATAAAAACCACAATTCTAATAACATGCAATCTACCTATGTATGGCATAAAGAATGGCGCATACTAAAAAATCGATTATTGCATATAGATGCATTGACTTTGACGTAGATGGCGCTGCAATCCGAAAAAAAGGCGGAATGACTTTTTACACGTTTTGCAGGACAGCATGTTTTCTGTGCGTTTGAACTGCGTTTTCTTTGGGAAACATGATTTGCTAGGCATGAAATTTGAATCCTCGGAATCGTTTCCGTCGTCCGATTCAGCATAAGCAATCGGCGATGGTCGCCGTCGTCCGTTCCTTTGACTTTGGTACGGTGCGGGATTAATTCTAACGAGCGCAACCACACAGTTTTGCATGTCTCTGTATAAACGAGATTCAGTTTTAGTCTGTTGCTTCAGCTCTTCGATTTGCAACAAAGTCAAACGTTTGAGTCTGATGTCGAAGCTTTTACACGATTCGGGCGACGACGACGATGAATAGTGCATGTTGTCGTCTGTGTCTTCGGCCGACGAATAAATTATGCCGTTCATGCCTTGAAAAAGAAAATAAACATGTTTCTAATAAACGGAGAAGAATGAAAATTTGATACAGTGGGCCTGTAATTCGAGTTTAAGAACAGAAGGAAGAAATATACTCTGTGTCCCAAAATAGGATACACATTTCACGTAGAACTTTCCGATTAAGGGTAGATGTAAGAAATGATAAGTTGCAAAAAAAAAGGGTGCGCAAAAAGCTCGCTATCCGGCTCTGCCTTCTATATATAAGGTCGGGCGCAAAATGGGAAATTATAAGATGACAATTATTAATTTTTATGAATATTTACTAGCAAATTTCCATGTATAGAGGCGTACAACGTCAAAGAATAGTTTGCAATTTACGTTTTGAAAATGACATCACGCAGGTGACCTCCATTCATGCACAGACATATTTGACATTTCCGATGTACGTCATGCATAGCGCGATGCAACCTATCGTTGATTGCATGACGAAATTTCGGTAAACTTTGGTTTTAGGTTGGTGGGCGGAGTTTAGATGAAATACCGTTAATGTAAATGGGATATTTTAATGTTGTACCTACACCCATAGCACTAGGTTAGGTTAGGTGAAAACAACAACATTGAAATATTCCATTTATGTCACACATGCCAGGTAGAGTTCAAGTTATGCTAGCTGTCATAAAAGCTTTTCATTTCTACAAATTATATAGAAATAGTTGATAAATATATATTTGGAAAGTACATTAACTTGACATATGAGGTAATAGTTAAGCACATTTAATCTTATATTGATGATCAAATTGGACGTTCTAGTGAAATTCACCAGCAAATGTGTGACATTTGTGATAACGTACAAGTACAGCGATTGAGCATATTTTTCGCGTTGAAAAATTTTTTGTTTCAACGGATATATTGTTAACTGCAAGGATATAAAGCATAAATATGTATATTATACCTGTGTAGAATTTTTTTTTGTCAAACTAGAAAATCTAGTTGTCTTGTAAAAATAAGTTATTATATCTCTAAATTTGACAAAACGACACAACGGCAATCTTCTTGGAGGATCACGACGGTTTAAATCAGAGACGGGCTACGCCTACAAATAAAAAGATGTATTTTGTTTAATATGTTGCGTTTTATGAAAACAAACAGGGTTTAATTGTAGTTTATTGCTTATTATTAATTTTAAATTTTACGAAAAAAAATTACATTAGTACTAGCCTCCCCCCCCCTTGATAATTCAATATACAGTAGTTCAATTTCTAATGCTAATTCAAATCACGATTTGCTTTATAACTGATTCAAAGTTGTTCTCAACTGTTTGCATAAAAAATGAATGTTATTTGGAAAATAAAGTCATAAAACTGTTGAATATTTAATCGGCTAAAAATAAATAAATTAGTGTAAATTGTAGTAATATTTATCACAAAATTACGTATGGAAATGCAATTCTTCAAACCTACCATAAATAAGTTAAATACCAATTTTAATGCTACACTGTCCAGAAGATATAACCTCGTGATCGTTTATCCCGTTGAATTGGATATACCATGGCTAGTGGCGTAGCTAGGGTATTTTGCGCCCGGGGACAAAATTGGCGTCCCCTCCCTGTTTTAACATTCTCCAAATACATCGAAAGTTAGTTTAAATTTCAATAAAACTAGATGTTAGAAATATGACTAATAATTTAATATACTAAGTTCTTCAGGATCAAAGTGAATACTTTCTTTGGAACGATGCAAACAATCATATTTTCAACGAATAAAATATGTTTAATAGTATAATTTTAACTCCAATTTTCGCGCCCTCTTCATGTTGGGAGTCCAGGGACACATGTCCCGCTCGGTACCACCCTAGCTACGCCTCTACGGCTGCGGGAGTATGCATACCACGGATGTATCTATACATTGTTGCATACCACGGATGTATCTATACCGCTGATAATCCTCTTAAAAATTATACGTGGTCACAACCTGTGTCCTGAAACCTTGCAGTATAACTGGGAAGCAGTGCATTCAATAAGCTTGAGTTTTCTAACAAACTGTAAAATCACCAAATAAAATGAACCAATTTTTTGAATAAAAGCACAAAATTCTTCAAAAGCGCTAAAAACTGACCGATAATGGCTTTTTTTCACAATTGTTC
This sequence comes from Cryptops parisi, assembly GCA_034695005.1. Lineage (NCBI taxonomy): Eukaryota > Metazoa > Arthropoda > Chilopoda > Scolopendromorpha > Cryptopidae > Cryptops > Cryptops parisi. The sequence goes on from JAQIWH010001982.1 coordinate 15,024, forward strand.
ATACCTGAAAAAGCCTCTTAGAGTGCAAGCGAAACTGCAATGCCTTGTAGGACAAGAATTAGATTAACAAAATTTCTATTACTGGATATAAATCCGATTAAGTTATATATCATATACAGGATGTTCCTGAAAGGTCTCGTCAAATTTTAACCACAGGTGTTATGCATCAAATCGAAAAGTCCATATAAACATGGGTTCGGAAACGCATACCTATAGTGATCGAGACAATCGGCCTATGCATTGACTGTGTTATCTCGAAAAGGGAGCATTTCCAGACCTATGTTTATATGGTGGGATCTTTGCTTTGTATCTATGACTGAAATTTGATGAAATGTTTTGGCCCAAACCTTTCAGGAACACCCTGCGTATATTGCCTAAGGAGAAAAATTAACTCATAAAAATAACGCATAATAGTGATTTAGAAACGTTGGCTAAATAAACAAGACCCAAAGGGTCTATTATTTTTATTATTAACAAAACACAATGTCCTTCAATTTATTTTAATGTTATTTTTACCTATTGCAGATGAAATGTTTACAACAAAACGTATCAAGAACAAATAGGCTGCCAGCTTTATTATAAAGGTTTAAAGGTAAGTTACACAACACCTTTACAAGTTGTAAAAGCTAGAGAAAAGTATAGGACCTAAATATAGGGAATATAAAATAAAAAGTAAAACATGATTTACATGAAATAAACTTGGCTCAAAGTTTATTGACGCTTTTTCTTTCTTTATAATGTCACATTGTTTAGTTTCCTTTTTTATTTTATACAAAACGTGTTCAGTTCACCCGAATCCTAATTCGATGTATTTTACAAATCTTTGTATATACAATTTCTAAGAATTTAATTACATTATTTTTTTTTATACCGACGTAGTGATGTAATCTAATAATTCAGAATACCCACTAAGGTTGTACAGGGTGTTTGCGGAGAATGCACTGTTTTTCGGTTTGTTATAACTTTGTGACCATGGTGGTAGGTAAAACATAATTGCAATTGAGCAGCGCATGAAACGTAGGAGATTTTGAAGATGGCGTCGTCGTCGTCTCCGCCTTAAACTGCGTTTTTAATAACTTGCACGCTGCAAGATAGCACTGTCAGCACGTCATTGTTGAACTATCATTTACATAGTTACGCCACTAAGTGGTACTTCATTCGCAAACAACCTGTATAATGAACTGAGCACACTTTTTTTAACAAATAGATGACATATGCAATTGAAGCTTGTAATATACACAATTATTGGTAAACTTAAAAGTGAACATGAATGAACGAATCGATTTCCTTTCGACGTTCTTCATAATTGTAAAACGCAATAAACGCCGATCCACGTGCGCTTGAAGGAAAAAAAAAATTTAAACGTACACTTTGTTATGGATGCAATAAAACATTATAAAGTTGTCATAATTGTAATGATAGTTATATCTTATAGATGTAAAAAAAAATATGAAGATAAATATGAATGTTATAAGTGCAGGCAAACGAAAAATAAAACGCCACGAAAAAAAAAATGTTTCTCATCTTCAAGCGTTGAGATAATTTTCTTTGTTTTTCAAGATTAGAAGCATTTCGTAAGTTGCTCGAATGGGATCGCTTTTGTAATCAAAATCGATCTTGACCCCCGAAACTTCGACGACAACATCCATGAACTGCTCAAAGAGATAGGTTAATCGCGACTCGGAGGACGCAGCGCTGTCGTCCGCCAAGGAACGGCCCGCTACTTGGATGAAGTCGGCAAGGACGTCTTCGAGGAGACGGTCCTGTAACCCGAGGGCACTGACAACAGGTCGTTCGAGAATCGACATAAACAGCTGGTACATGCCGCACCCCACTTTGTCGTAACCGCCCGTCACCATTCTGCCGCGCCAGTGATCGAGCAATTGCTTCTCGTTGTCGTAGCGTTCCGAACACAGCGAACACATGTAAGGCTGTTGGTTGGTATGATGCAGCAGGATGTGGTTTTTAAGATGGGCCCGAACGGCGAATGCCGTGCAGCAGTAACCGCACTCGTACTTTTTGCCCGTGTGCAGCTGAATGTGACTCTTCCAGGCCGTCTGTTGCGCAAACCCTTTCCCGCAGTAATTGCAAATGTACGGCTTTTCGCCCGTGTGGACGCGGAGGTGACACTTGAGATTGGGCTGCAGGCGGAACGCCTTGCTGCAGTATTTGCATTTGTACGGCTTTTCGCCGGTGTGAGTCCTCAAATGCATGTTGAGGTTGGGGCGCTTGCGGAACGCTTTTTGGCAAAAGTGGCAGACGAAAGGCAAGTCCACAGTGTGCTTGGCGACGTGAGCGTTGAACTCGTCGTCGTTTCTGATCATCGCCCGGCAGTACGGGCAGATGTTGGTCTTTCCTGTGTGGCTGAGGAGGTGGTTCTTGAGGGACTGCTTTTGTTTGAACCCTTTAAGGCAGTACGGGCACACGTGGGGCTTGTCTCCCGCGTGATCCTCCTGGTGATTCAGGAGCTCGTCTTCGTTGGGAAAGTTCTGTCTGCAGACATCGCAGATGTGCGACGAAACCTCCGACGTCGGCTCCTCCACGTGAGTCTTCATGTGGACGACCAAATACTTCTTTTGAGTGAACGACTTTTGGCAGACGTTGCAGACGTAGATCTCGCTCTTGTGCACCGTCAGGTGGCGCTTGTAGACACTTTCCTGTATGTAGACCTTGTTGCACTGGGTGCACGAAAAGCGTTTGGCAGACAAATGGGTCTGGATGTGCAAGTCGAGCAGTTCCTTGTGGGCGTACGAAGTTTCACATTGCACACAACTGAACGAATCGGTAGCTGAACTGTGGGTAGTCTTGAAATAGTCGCTCAGATCGACCGTTTCTATCACATTGCCGTCCATCAGGGCCAGGACCATGATGACGTTACTGGTGGATTCCTCCACACCGTTGACCACTTTCTGGTTGGTGGTAGTGCGTCGCCTGACCACTGGGGGCGCGTGCAACGGACTGGATGGAATCGTCACCTTGTTCATAACGTGAGCACACTGGTCTATGTGCGCTAACCACAACGGACGTTGCCTAAACGTTTTGGGACAGTGTGGACACTCGTACACTTTCTCCTTGTGAGTCAGCAGATGAGTGTTTAGAGTACTTTTCCGGTTGAAGGATTTACCGCAGACGTTGCACTTGTGGAGGTTTTCCCCCGTGTGAATACGCACGTGGATGTTCAGATCACCTCTCTGTCGAAAGGTGCGGTCACAGTAAGTGCACTTGTAAGGACGTTCGTCCGTGTGAGTACGCATGTGATCGTCACGATGCCCCTTCTGGCGGAATCGTTTGTCGCACAGTTCGCAGGCAAAAGGACGTTCTGGGTTGTGGATCCGCTGGTGCGCTTTCAGCTCCCTGAGAGTCAGAAAATCACGATTGCATTTGGTGCATATGTAGTAGTCGGTGCTATTGTTCAAATCCTCGACGATGACAGCACCGTTTTGTTTTTGTCGGGTTTCGACACCAGGAGTTGACTTTTCAGGCCCTCTGTTGTTGGTTGGAGAAGTTTCATCAAACATGACAACTTCGCACAGATTGCTCATAGTCCAGTCGTCTTCAGTTTTTATTGTGGGCTTGGCAGCATTGGCGGCGGCCATTGCTGCTCTTCACGGTCCAATTGCGGACTTGGTCTTCAAGAATGTGTCAACATAACTGGAAAAATATGGAAACAAAGAAATCTAAATAAATCTTTCACCTAACTGACATCAATAAGAAAAAAAAAAGGGGGGTGCAACTTTGATAACACATCCAAGCTTGCGTAATATGAATTCATCGTTATTTCAAATAAGATACATTTTCTAATTACATAAACCATCATCATGCACAAACACAAGGTGTTCTTACAATGTCTTGTTTAATTTTAACTACAGATGTTACGCATCGATTGAAATGAAGCAAAAAGACCACATATATATAAATATGGGTCTAAAAATGAAAATCTCATATGTGGGTCTTATGTAATTCATTTTTTACTCAAACCCCTAAAACTCCCTATTGGTAAATACATTAAGTTAGTTTAGCCAAAATAAAAACAACTTAAGTTAGTTTACCCCATTGTTATAAATAATCATTCACATAGTGTACTACATATAGTTTATCTGAACAAGAACTTATTGTTGCAGTGAAAAGGTTGCGATTTCCTATCACTTGCTTCACTTCTGTACCCCTTGGCAGCAGAATTGTAGGAAATAAAATCAACAGAAACAATGTCAAAAAATACAATTCCATGAATTGAAGGGCAATTTTTTCCAAAAAATTATATTTTTTTTATATCAAACGGTATTGTTTCTAGTTTGTTACTTTACAAGTTTTCGGATTTCCCAGAAAATGACAACATAGGCGACTAAATATACAGAATGTCACCTTGTTGCTCTAGGCTACTCTATGGAGTTTCTCACCAGCAAAATGGTTCTGTTGAAAAACGCTGCTCTTCAATTTTAAAAGGGGTTATATCAATATAAATAATTTTAATGTACAGTCTTTTAATTATCATTTATTTTTGTAAAGTAATCTCTACTATAACTGAACTGTTTTTGTTTGCACATCAACCAAAAGCTTCATCATTGATTGTTCTCCATCAGTGATTATTATTACCATTGGTACATTGTTTTGTTGCATTTGTTTCAATGAAGAGATAACAAACAAAATATCACATTTCATAATCCAATCAATGGATACAAATTCTGAATCAAGAAAAGTTTATATTAAAAAAATCTACATACAAAATATATATTTACAAAACGAGAAGTTTAATTGGTAATTTTGTTTTTATGTTAAAAGAGTCAGAAGCCATCAACAAATCAATTGTAGCAAAGCATTTCTCAGTGCAAAAATTCATTGTTATAATTAAAGATGGATAAAATCTCACAATATCAATTTACTAATTTAAAAAAACTTGATTCATGTTCTAGAATTACCCACTGATTGAATGTGAAAATTTTTTGTTTGTAAAACGTTGTTGAGGTAGAAATACAAATTATTGGATTACATGAATCAAACAGATACAGTTTCACAAAAAAGGTGAACATCCTAAGATTTATATTTAGAATTAATCTAGAGACTGAAGAGTTTTTTATTATCTATATTAATAATTTGCATAGTGACTGGCTTCCTGGCCCAATGTCTCCATAGCAACGCATTGTTATAACAATTGAAGTGATGGAGAAATTGCCTATAGTACTAATTTCTCCCACTACAGTAGCCTATTATTTACCCAAATGTATCTACATAAAAGCGGAAATTACTATTTTATTAGTAATATAGTAATATGGCAATAAACTACATAACATAAACCAAATATAAATTACAACAATGAACTAAGCTGTTATGGGATTAATAAACTGAAAATTGTAGAAGAATATATAAGCACAAGGTTTGCCTCTAGACACCCTGTGGTTACCATGCCAACCAATAATAAGAGTTTATTTCTAGTTTCAAATGTCAGTTTGATTTCATTTCAACTTAATTTATCTGCTTTAGCATTTGTCCTCAAGTTGTTATGACAACACACTAGATATTATTTTTTCCATCGATGACAGCCTTCATTTTGTCTTATAAACTTGGAAAATAATGATCAACAAATTAAAGTAATTCAACAAAATGGATAGCAAAAAAAAATATTCTACATTATAAATATTTTATCTACTACACCCCAACAAATGAAACCGATGTGAAATTTGTGTTAATTTTATTTTAACCCAGAATCGGCTACATTATTCTTGTATGGTGATTTGTAGTGCTTTTGTTTACCTATAATGTCACTCAAAAAGCAGAGAAAAAATAAATCTGATGGAGATCGAGGCGAAATGGTTAAAAATAGCTTCACTACAACAAGAAAGCATAACGACCGATTTTCACAATGAGAACCAAACAACAAGGGCATTATAATCCTATTGATAGCCTTGCAACACGCTAACAATAGCCATTTTTTCCCACTCGTATCATTACAACAAAATCTGCTGTTTATACTATTATTATTATTGTTTTAAGTTTTAACCATTAAAGCATTGTTGGTAGCGCAACAACTTGATCTATTTTTCCCATGACGATAAAAATGGTTTGAAATGTCGACTTGTATAAAGGATATTATTGCAATGATGATGATTATTTTTTAGGCCTAGAAAAGTGACTTAAAAAGAATATAAAATGTTACACACCAACCCACATCCATACAAACGATGCGCTCGCTGTTGCTTGTCGGGAATGCTGATTGTTTCCTACTTAAATGGGGGTTTGTCGTGTTGCTGTCATGCAGATTGTTTTTTCTCGCTAGTGTAACGCTCGCGAGCGTGTTGGTGGACTCGGTCCGACAAGGTGAAGATGACAAAAACAGAAAGCGTAGTGGTGTATTGTTTCACGCCGCTAAGAAACAGTGCCATCAGGCCATGTTTGTTATGTCATTCGTGACGTGGAGGGATTGCAGCGCACAATGGCTTGCTTGCTTTCACAATGCGGAGGAGCCACACAACAATAGAAAAGCAACGCGAACGGAAGTGGTCGAACCACCATCTTGATTATCACTAAGCGATACCGGAAATGACGTCTGGGTCGTTGAAAACAATAACAACCCGTTAAAGTTGACTCGTCTGCTAGCGGCGTGCAGTTTTTCGAGCTAAAAGCTATGACTATTTAATGCACGCTGAGCGAAGATGACGTCATTATCACAAAAATGACGTCTTTAAATTTACCTTAAATTGTGAGTTATTTTATTTAAAGAGTTCCAGATTGTTTTATTTTTGAAAAAAAATATTTTTAAGTTTTGTATTAAATTAAAATTTAAGATATTCTTATGAAAAGTTTGTGTGACGTCACATGCGAATGGTTAACTATGACGTCAGCTTACCAACGTTAGCACGATGGAGCATTATTTTTTGCCGAGCGTTATTTGAAAATTCGAAACGTTTGTTTGTCGTGTTTTATTTTTAATATGTCATTGAAACAAACACTGTATTTATAAAGGAACATTCCATCGTTAGGCTACATTGTGTCAACAAAACACTGGTTTTTGTTGTGATAGTTGGGATATTCCAAAACGTTATTTTTAGCTCCCAAAAACATGCATGTAAAAAAATACAGCGTAAGTTTCATTAGCAAGTTGTCAAGTAACATGTTGACAAGTGATATCGAATAATTTATTATAAAATATTTTATGGCGAAATATCTTATTAAATTGCATAAAATTCAGCTATAATAAAAATAATGATTTTTCAATAATTCAATCTGGAGAGTGAGGCATCTAATTTGTATATTTGTATAACTATTATACAAAGTAAGTGATATCTCTTTATATAATAGACACTTTCTGTAACGGACCCAGAAAGCTTTGCGACGCCAAATTTTTGTCATCGCAAAGCTTGTGTCGCCGCAATGTCGGACGTAATATTACGTCCTCAAATGGGACATTTGTGCAAGCTGACCCCAATTTGACTCGCCCCTTATACACTTGTGTCAGGATGCTTAATTATATTTTAGCATAATTGTTTTGTTCAACTTAAGAATACTTTATGATTAATTTTTATCTTGTTTTTATAGCTTTCTCCGCTAACATGAACGTTTCAAAGTCACGTGCGATGTGTGGACGATCATCATTCACCTTCCAGAACTATTCATCACAGATATTAAACGAAATGCGGCGTACGAAAGAATTGACCGATTTAATTTTAATAACCGAAGATGGTGAATTTCCTGTTCACCAGGTGGTGATGGCTGCAAGCAGCCCGTAAGCTATTTTGATTCGATTTTATTGTGGTGCTTTGAATCGATTGCTATAATTTGATTAATGCAGTAACATTTTGTCGCAGGCATTTTCAACAACCACAAACTACGAATAAGACGAAGACGCAACGAATGATTTTTCCCAACTTGAATGCACGTTCCGTGTCGACTCTTTTGGATTATTTATACACGGGCGAGCTCAAGCTTTCGTCAACGATGGAAGATGTGCAAGAATTGCTGAAGGCTGCTAGAGAGTTTCGGGTAAATAATAAAATCTTTTTAAAGCGGCCACCCACAGTTTTATGAAAAATTGGCCGTTTAGAGAGGTGGTCTCTTAATGGACTAAACAGTTTTACAGTGGAACCCCGTTATTCGTACACTATTCGTCCCAGGAGGCTGTTCGAATAGCGATTTGTACGAATAGCAAATCAGTTTTTTCTCTTAAGAAATAATGTTAATTGGATTAATCTGTTCCAGAGCTCGGGTGATAGTTTATAGTAATACCGCCTTGTTTAAAGTATAGCCTATACAGGGTGAGGCAAAAGTCTGGTCAATATCACGAAAACCTTTAGTGATATAAGAATTCTGATTAAAATATGTCATGGGCTTATTCAATGACATTGTTGGAAGTGATCTTGAAAATTATTTTCAAGGTCATCCAATCATCAACTTCTTTAATATCTATCTTACACCCTATTTGTGATTTAAAAAGGTATTCACGAAATAATGCCAACCAATCAAACAAATTGAAAATTGACTGGTAAAAACGGAAGTTACAGGCGAAAGAAGAACCGTGTTACAGGAAAGCAATCTCAGGGGCAGCTGCAACAACCTGTGAATGGAAAAGTGGTAAAAAGGTTGTTTAAACTGCTGTATGTGTTAATGCATCAGTCTAATGGGTGTTTCCTAAACTTTTTCATTGCTTTTCCACTAATACATTGTCAAGTGGGCTATGTTTGTTGTGGCTGCCCCTGCTTGCTTTCCTGTCACAGTTCTTGTTTTGCCTGTAACTTCCGTTTTTACCGGTCGATTCTAGATCTGTTTGATGCTTTGGCATTATTTCGTGAATATCTTCATCTTTCTACATCACATATTGAGCGTGGGATGCTACAAACTTTGACATCTTTGACTCTCCCTGTATATATATATATATATATATATTATGCTGTTGGAATTGGTTGTGATTTTTAAAATTTTTATATTTAATCAATTCAAGATACCCAATTTCCACAAGTACGTTGAAGCAGAGTTGATGGCTTCCATCACTTCGGAAAATTATGTTTCATTGTGGGAGTTGTCCGAACAACTCAACAGCAGCGAACTGCAGAAGCAATTGGAAAAGTTTGTGGCGCTAAGCATAGAAGAACTGTGGCGTTCACCGTCGCAGTTTGGTCGTTTGCAGTCGACGTGGCTCCTGAAGGTGTGCATGCTGAGCTCGGCATCGCCGTCGATCCAAGCCGAATCGCTCGTACAAGCCGTCTTGACGTGGATCAACTGCGATCTCGACAAGAGAGTGTCCGAACTTCCGCAGTTTCTTCCTTACCTCCACCTCGCCGACTGTGCCGAGACGTTCTTGAGGAGTTTGTGGCAAAATGAGTCATTGATTCACAAGTTGCGACCGTTTAAAAGGGAACTGTACAATGCAATCATCAGCTTGAGACAAGGAAGGGACATGATCAATCATCAGTCAACCAGGTGAGTAATAAAACATTTTTAGTAGAAAATTTAAAATTCAAAAGTTGTAAGAAAAACAAATCGGGTGATGACTTTTGGAACGCAACTAACATAAACATTTAGCATTCAAAATCATTCAGTTTATTTTTTTCCCCCATTGAAGTAATCCTGCTATTCGTCTGCACTCGTCGACAGTTCAAAAACAACAGAGTCGCACACATGATTTCTATTCTACGACAAGCTTGTTCAAAGATAAACACCATCGTCACAGCTCCACTGTAATATCATCACCTCAAGGTGACGGTTCTGAGTTTAAGGAACGGACAGGTGAGGACGCCTTTTGCCGTTCATTTTGTGTATCTCGCGGAAAACGTAGTTCAACAAACTGTTTTTCAATAGAAACGGGTTGCGTTCGAAACCAGAATTCAAGAGATAGTGTGACCGTCAAAGAAATACCGTTGTACCATGGAATGCATGTACAGGACGGTTTTGCTTCGTGGAAAACGGCGACGCCCCCAACGGTTCCGAAAGCCCTTCTTGTGATCTTGGGACGACAAAAGAACGGCGACATGGCCGTGCGAAGTCTTAATCCTGATCAAGCGTTGTGGGTGCCGTCGAGGCCTGTCGTGCCTTCGATTATGCTACTGTCTGCGGATGAAAAAGTGAGTTCATATAGTCATCTATAGGAATATTCCTAGGGTGAGACTAGTTTACTTTAATATGGACACACATTTTGAAATATTCGCCGTTAACTTATAATTAGGGCCCGGATGTTTATGCATTTATAAAGCCTAAAATATGAATCCATTTATGCACGAAAATCTTGTAATATGCAATAAAACATAAAAAAAACACAGAAATATGCATTTATTAGAAAAGTGACCGAAATATGCATCGATTTGAAAAAGTACCCAAAATATGCAATTGCATATGCATCTATGTAAATGCATAAACAACCGGGCCCTACTTATAATGATCGAATTGTCCGATCGTTTCGGACCATTCGATTATTACAGTTAATTTTATTACCTGTAATTCTGCAGATTCGTGCCTTGTCGATGACAATTACTATTTGTGTACTATTTTTTTTTGTTATACGTTTTATTTAAACCAAAATACTATAGCAAGAATTATAGTAACACAGGATAGTACACCTATATCACTATATTACATTATATTATAGTACCAGTACTATTAAAAATTTTTTTTTTTGTAATTATTGTTTTTTTAACAGTACTTGAATTGAAGGGCCTGGTGTAAAAAGGTGCTAAGTGACACTTTTGTCAAAAATGACCTAAAAGCATCTTCAAATGTGTTAGGTGGAATTCTAACTTTTGAATCCAAAATTTTGAGCAAAACAACCCTATGTTTTAATTTCGTGTTTGTTCTTTATTTTTTTTCCATGTTTGATAGAATTCTTATCGTGGAGCTCGTTTACTCGAAGGCGCTGCAAGCGCATCGTACGCAAGCATATTATATTTGGCTGGAGGTTTGCTTAACCCCAGAAAAGATCGCAAACCGTGTCAGTCTGTTCTCGCGTTCGACATCCGAGTTTCCGTGTTGAAGGAGTTGGTACCGATGCCATCAGCAAGGGCTGCTGCCGGTGCAGGCGTTTTGGATGGATACTTGTACGTCGTCGGTGGCACTGGCTTTCGAGGGAAGCCGACCAACTTGCTGGAACGTTACAATTTCATAAAAGTGAGATCTTCGTTCATCGATTATTTTATTTTGGTGGTAAACGTCGCAAAAAATAATTAAACAACAACAACAACAACAACTACTTCGGTTTTCAGAAGGAATGGCAGAAAATGCAGTCGATGCCAGTGTCGTGTTGGGAAATGGGAGTCGCAACGTGTTGCGGTCGGCTGTTCACGTGCGGAGGGCGCAGCAGAGGGGAATGGACCCAAGCCTGCTACTCGTACAATCCCGAAGTGAACCAGTGGTTTCGCATCGACGCGCTTCCCGTTCAAGAATTCGACAACACGTATCCGGTCGTCACCGCTGCTAACAACTGCATCTACGCCTTTCGGTGAGTTACGTAAACTCTCATTTTTCGTTATTCGAATACAGTGAACTCTTGATTTAATAGACTAATAGGGGGGGGGGTGTCTCTAATTGCCGATTGTCCGTAGAACCCTTAAATGGTATTTTTTGCCGGCAAAGTATAGAATCTTGTTTTGGCAATGTATAAAATAACATCTTTCATGCGAGGTTATATTTAGGTTAGTTTCGGTGTGCCACCTATTGGCATGTAGGTTTTAGTCCAAATTCAAATTGCATAATGTTTTCAGCCCCACCCTGTATACAAAAGCACGTTTTGAATTTCACTAATAGTCTGCCTGCCCTTTCTGAAATCCGCCGAGTCGAGGGTTAACTCATTTCGTTTATTGTCAATGTGTACACTGCATTGTTATATCTTACTTATACGTCACAGGTTATACAGGGTGATTCCAAAAGATTGATCCACTTTGACTAAAGAATAAGAATAATAATAAAGCGATGTGCTATGCATCAGTCGATAGAAATAAAAACTGCAACTTTCTACCGACTGATGCATAGCACAGTCCTGGAATATCATTTGTCACTTAGTTATGAGAACCTTGTCAAAGTGGGTCATTATTTTTAAATTATCCTGTATTTTTGTTTAACGTTTTATCCCATTGCGCACTAATGTTTGTGACATGACCCGTTTCTGAAATGCATGGTATGAACTTTAGTCATAAGGAACGACACAGTTGATAAAAATATATTTTGCGTTGTATTGTTAGGATAATACGTTGAATTGTTGAATTATATTGAATTCATTGTGCGGTTTTGATGCTTCAAAATGTCTGCCTAAAGGTATAAAATAGGCGTCGTAAAAGCTCGAGGAATGACCCATAAAAAAGACATGTCAACCGGGAAACTCGTTTCATTTATACTCTATCCCAAATTAGCTGACACAGAATTGCTGGCACAATTATGAGGAAGCTAAATGAATCAGCCAATGGTT
>JAQIWH010001983.1:0-27397 GCA_034695005.1 Cryptops parisi
TTCTGTATTTCTGATTTAAATAAAGTCTGAGGGCCAAATGACATAGCTGTAAAAGCCAGTTGGTGCCCTCGTTAAACCCTAAGTACCTACCTACCTCAACATACAAGAACACGCATCTAATAAATACATCTCCAAACGGGGGTCGTTTTCTATAAATCAGGATTAAGGATTTGGCTAAATATTTGATCAAAAAAAGTAATCTCTTCACTATTTGTGTATCATTATTTGGTACGTGTACTATAGTTTTTGAAAAATAATATTACTTTGTTTACAGGGTGGAAAATAACAGTTTGTTAGAGGTGAATAACTTTAGTGATATGCACTGCTGCAATCTGTATGTCGCATACAAAAACTAATGACTTGTGTGTTTGCATTATGTTGCAGGCTTTGGTATATGAAGGCGGGCTTATTGAATAAAAAAACAGCATAGATGCCATAGAACAATGGTATGATGATCAGATGTATATAGTGGATTGAATGAATTCTGCATTGCGGTCGAATCAACACACAGTTCTTTATTGACATTCGATATAAGTTAAACCTCATTCACCAAAACATGGGACAGAATACTTATGCACACGTCGATCATTAATTTTAGAATATAAATAACTATAGAATACCTAGATACTTTTCGCCAAGTTTGAAATACGGTACTTTTCGGTTAGAGCCAGGCCCAGTCTGATGTTGCTATTTGCTTGTACTTAATTATAGGTTTATTGTGCAGGTCAGGTTAAGAAAACAAAACAATATCATACGTTTAATTTGTTTCTTTGTTTTTTCCAAACCTGTACATGAACCCATAATTAAGTACAAACAAATAGCAACATCATACTGGGCCTGGCTATAACTGGAAAGTACCTGAAATACTGTAAGCTTGTATTTTTATCTCTAGGTTAGGTTAAGCAGCAGGAAAACGGTGGTCAATTTATCTAAGAATTACATTGATACACAAGATCAAGACCCAAGCATTGATTTTATTTAATTTTTAAAATTTACTATTCTTTATAGTGTGACAATGCACTATACCTTCTGCCACAATACTCCACTCTGACTGAAGGGCATCAGCACATGAACATGTTATGTAACAGAAATTCCACAAAGGTAAGACAATGTTCACATCTAATACTTAGATAAGTATCCCATGTAATTTATATGTGTGTATGCATCACTTGCATTACATACATATTAATGTAACACTTAGATGTTTATCTAAGTAGTGATCTTATATTTATTCAATGATGTAGTTTTAATTTTATACATCTTTTGTCATAGTCTACCACCAATGAAATACATTCAATGCAACATGGACTTTAAATGCTCTGCTGGAATATAACACAGTTGTTGTGCATTGAGTCTGCTGCCATGAAGTGTACCACTGATGAAATGCAACACAACATGGATCTCAACTGTAGCTACTGGAATATAAGGCCATTGTTCTGCACTGCACCTTTTACCATGAAGTCAACAGCAAATGAAAGTGTCTTGCAACAGAAATTCCTCAAAGGTAAGATTATGTCCACACATAATACTTACATGTGTATGCATGTAATACTTGGTTGTTTAAGTAGTAATCTTACATCTGTGCCATGCTGCAGTGTTTATCGTACACAATTTTTTTACAGACAGGCAGTGCATTTCCTGCCATGGTCTACCCCCGATGAAATATGAACTTCAAAGGATTCTGCTAACCATGTTCTGTACTGCATTTTCTGCCATGAAGTCCACCATTGATGAAATACAACACAACATGGATCTCAACTGTATCTGATGAAGTGGGAGACCATTGTTCAGCACTCCACCTGAAATCTACCACCATGAAATGCAGCAAACCAACTCAGTGCAGCATGGACTTGATGTGTCTGGAGTGCAAGATTAATGATGTGAGTACTTTCTGCCATGAAGTATTTCTGCTGATGAACTGCAACATGGAATTAAAATGCTTCTGATGAAATTTAAAAAACAATGTACAATATTGTCAAGTAGAGAATAAATAAAGATTAATAATTTCTTTAAGTTGTTTTTTTTCAATAATAAGGTTTTTCTAAGTTCAATAATAAGTTTTATTTTCAATACTAAGTCCAATAAAATAAAATTTTAGCCATGGGCAGTGGATATATGGGGTCTTCGAGATAGGCAAAAAATGGGGCCCCTTCTTTTTTCCTTTTCATCCATGCCTTCCTCTTGCCTCTCCCATTCTTGCACCTGCCCCTTTTTCTCGCTTTCCTGCTGCTCCATTTTTTATTTTGGAAAAATTTCCTATTTTTTTTGTCCCTGGCCTGGATTTGAACCCAGATTCTTGGCACTCAAAGCTTTGCAGAGGGATGCTCTACCACTAGGCTATCTCAACAGACAAGAAATATAGGTATAGAACAAATATATAAATCTGCATCGGATATCCTATCAGAAAATTCTCCAAGTCCAACAATGATGATTTTTTACTAAGTCCAACACTGTTATATCGACAATATCTGTGCTGAAAATTATCGTGTGAAGCACGAATGTTGCTACAATAAAGAATGTAAATTGCTGCCATGTTTTGAATTTTTTTATTTTTTTATTCAACCATAAAAAATATTTTTACATATAAATTAGTTTTCAAAAATGTTTCACAGGTTTATCTTCATTAACATAAGTTTTTCATCTTGTCTTGTTGAAATAATGCTGAGATTGTTATCAATAGCTGTGGTCGCTTGCTGGTTGGACCAGGGGCGGATCCAGAAAATTTTCCAGGGGAGGGCGATTCAAAACATTGGATCAAAAAACAAAAAAATCACAGCAATAAAAAGACGTTCAAAATAAATAGAATACACTACACTACGTTTAAACTGTGTAAAAATTTAACACTTCATTTTCGGCTTCGGGTTTATAATGAGAAAGGTTTCAGTGGGTGTAGAAGGTAGTCTGGACCCGAGATTCAAGGGGGGGCGATCGCCCCCACCGCCCCCCCTCTGGATCCGCCCTTGGGTTAGACATTAAAATACTATATCAACACCATGCATGGACTGTTGGATCACAATGGCAGGATGTCCCATCACTGGTAGGCCTACGACAGCTGGGAGCATTGCGACTGGTTTCTTTCTTAAATGCTCTATGGACCAAAATCAGGCACTTCAGCTTGTGTTATTCGATCAGCGTTGTTGAGCCGGTACATTTCTAAAAAAATTAAAATATATGAATGAATAAAATGCTTAAAAATACCAGATATTAGCATTAATTTGTGTAGACATTTATGCCAGGATAGGTTTGGTACAGTAGGTTGTTCACTAAAGCCTAAGAAAATTAGTAAAGAAGATACTTTTAGTGTGGATACAAACATGAAATTATAATGAAAGATAGGCAAGTTTTAAAATGAAAATTTTGTATTTTATGCTAACAGTGAAGACAAGATGAAATGCATTACTGCAATAGGCTACAAATTCAATATAAAAAACACTTTTCAGAAATGATGGCAAGATGCTTACTTAATATATCAGAGTTTTAATACAAGGTTAGGTTAGGAATTCCTGCTTAATGAAAGAAAGAAATCAAAGTTATGAAGATTTATGTACAACGAATAAAAGTACTGTAATTACTTACTTTACTGCCAAGATGTAGTTAATAGTTATTAGCACTTTACTGCCACGGTGTAGTTAACAGCATTAATCACCGCTAGCAATAACAATATAATACAATCCCTACATTCTAACCAGAGATCTTTAATATCTACGCTAAGCGTAGATATTAAAGATCTCTGATTCTAACCATCAAACCTGTTTGTACGAGTAAGTAATTCAACTCTCCGAATCTGCAGCCATTTTTGGTTTTTTGTATTCACTGTCTTTTTTGGTAAACACGAACCAAGATTACTTTACGTGTAGAAGTAATCTTGGATAAGTGGACTCCATTTTGTGTCACTTCCGTGCTAACTACAAAACTAAGCAAAAACACAAACAAAATAGTGTACATAAAAAGAAAAAATGTGTTTGATTTCACCTCCTGAATATTGGTCTTATTTCATTTATCATAAAATGTCAATCAATATATAAACGCATATACTGTCGATACTGACGATTACACGCATATACTGTCGATTCAGAAATATCCCATAATCTCTATCACTATACCTTGCGCAAACCTTACAATAAAAATAAACATCAAATGAACAGATTTCCTAATAACTACATAAACTGCTGGATTGCACTACCAATATCGATTAGAAAAAATAATTATTCATGTAGTGATTTTAAGTACCTTCAAACCTGCATGCATTTTAAAAAACAACTTTATAAACATGTTTTACATTGTTAATTGTTTACTTTGTAATTGCTTCATTTGTTTTCTTATTCTGTACATATGAATTGTATTTTGTCCTTACAGGACGTTAGATTTAAAATAAAATAAATAAATAATTTTGTCATTTTTATGCAGTATCTTTATCTTTAGAGGATGTTATATTAATAAATAAATAAAAATAAAATTACCAACATTATGATGGTAATTAAGAAGATATTACATGAGTGTAATGTTTCAATTGTAATAGGATTATATTGTAGTAATCGCTTTATATGTACGCTGAAATTTGAAGTTTTCTAAAATAATTTGAAATTTGAAACTTTTAAAGTTAAAATTTTGAATTCACCATCAGTTTGACGTCATGCCCACGTTACTAAACGATGGAGATGTGAATGACGTCAAATTCTACCCAATGACGCCAGAGATCATTTTACGAGAACTTTGAATTGATTAACTTTGAACTTGATTATTTAATGGCGATCATAGACGAGTATAAAAATAATAATATAACTTTAAAAATAAAAAACTGTTGCAAACAATTTCAACATATGTACGTAATCAATATTGATGCTACACATTGTTTATTTATTTTATTTTATTTTGAATATTTCGTCCCATAGGAACACAGAGTACAAAAATTTGATACAAATAAAACAATAAGTTTAGTTACAAGAAATTAGCAATTGGACTTAAAATAACAAAGTAATATTATGAACGATAATTACACAAAATTGTAAACTTAAAGTGGAAAAATTACAACTAACAAGGGATAATGAAATTATTATTTTTGAAAAAAACTCAGCATATGCTGGAGGATTGATTCACTTGTCCATTATTGCATCAAATCGCACAATAGCGAACTTTTCAACGAGTATGTGTGACAATTTCTCTCGTCGCATATTGCGAAATCGCATATAAAAAAAAAACTACGCTTAAATTGAAAACTTTTTGTGGTTGAGTCGTAGCGAGTTATAGTTTGGTACAAATTTCTTTCAAGATCGCCGCACGAAATGTGAAACTTCTGTTAATTAAACGCATTCAAAGTTACGATGTGCAGAGAGTATCGTATTAAGAAAGATACCGGTATATTAAGAAAAGTTCACATTTCATTGTTTAACACGTTTTCGATTTTTGGGAGTTATGTATTAAAGGGGTATGTGTTTTATCCTTTCTATATTTTCTAATTTTGAAAGTTGTAGTAGTGGTGTTGTCCTTATTTCAACTTTTACTGGCCATTTCCTTTGATGTGCTGAGAATGCTGGGAATCGTCTTTCTCTTCCCCATCTAAGTCTTTTATCTGCCACGTTCTAAGCCGCTTTGCAAAAACCATTGCGGCCAACTGCTGTCGAACTTTGGTATCGGGCTTGCCTCCATTTTCTCTGTCACTTTCACCACAAGCCAAGTGACTTGCACTCTCCTAATGCTCAGATGTAAATCGTGGCATCGTTAAACAGCCTTCGAAATCGGTCATAAATTTTTCGTTCGCATTGGCTGACCATTTTTTATGGTGCTTCATTGGGACTGCAGGGAAACGACAGCCATTTTCGCTCATACGACCAAACCATTATTCAGACATCGATCGGCCATGACTTTTTTCTTCTTCTTCTTCTTCATCTACTTTACTTCCTTTTTCTTCTTCTTCTTCATCTCTTTTTCCTGCTTTTTGGGTTATTGGAGCTTCCAACTTTCACTATTGCAGTGTATTGGTTTAGATTTCCTCTCCTTTTTATATATATAGATATATATATAAATATATCTAGTGCTTTCTTGGCAAATAGTGTGCAAAGACTTTGGTGCGCGCGGGTGCCTGTGGTCTAAGCTGCTCATCACGCAATTTAAGATGACACCTGTGCATAACAGGGCCTTAAGTGCTACTTGAACAAAAAATGTTCACTTCATGTAAATTCAATCAGTGTAATGGAAACATTGTTATCGATCGTACCATGATTCTTGTAGAACATCGTACAAAGAAGTGGCAAACTCCCTTTAAGGTCCATGAAACGGTTGAACGCTTGTAGTCAGCTTTTTTCACTCTTCTCCTCTTTTCTTCTTTTTCTTCTTTTCATAGTCTTGTCTTTTTGTTAGGGATTTTCAGTTTTGTTTGTTTCAAGCCCCAATTCTTCATGCAGCAGCGTTCTAAGGCAAATATTGGACAAGGGTTGTTTCTTCTTTTTTTTATGTGTATTTTATTTTTCAATTGTTACTTGATCGACTTGTGCCTATAGCAACATGACGGTGGGTGGGTAGGAAATGGGAGGATTTAGGGATTCACATACATAAGTTGTTTGCTGCGATCCCCATTTTCCATTCAACATCGGAAATTCAAGAGATTTTTTTTTCTGTTTTTTTGTTTATTTTTTTTTTTTTTTGGTTTCTTTTGTCACGAAAAATCTATAAGTTTCATGAGAATGCTAGCACACGTCTTTAAAAAGCAACGACAAATCGAGCGTAAGTTTGATACGCTCGAACTTGAAAGATACAAAAAAACCGTTACCAACATTATCCTGCGATACAAGTATTGATACTACACACAATTGAACGCTTTAATCCATGATATAAATCATTTCTATGTTATATGGGGTGATTCAGGATAACTATTCCTAACTTTCACAGGTGATAAAATGCCTGAAACATCTTTCAATAATAACTCTAGTCCGCAAATACTTCCGTAACGAGATACACGTATTTGACGTATTTATTTATTCTATTTACTGTTAAAACGCTCATGACGAGCAAATTGGACAATACACACAAGAAAACTCGAGGAAATTATTTATAGTGATTCACATGCCCATCTCTATCACCTCTGAAAAGTAGAAAAAGTTATTTAGAATCACTCTGTAGAAGTTCCTAGTTTATGTTGAAAAGCACCCGTAATTCGGAAAATTGATATTTATGATCACTGTAGTCTATAAGGATTCTGGATTAGATGGGTGCTCAAGAATGAAGTATGTTTTTCAGAACTTTTTTTTCCTGGACACTTAGAAATTAATTTGTAATGTGTGTCTGGTCTTTGCACCAATTTTAATGCCTGGTTAATACAACTTTACAAAACATGACATAAAATTGATGTGACAGCAAATTTGCAACTTTTTGTCGTTTAAAAAAATCAAGTGCACTCAAGTTTGTGAAAAATGGTACTTTTATTTTGTGTTTTTTAACTCTTTTATTTTTTTTTTGGTGTTTAGATATTCTGGGGTTCATAAATTTTCTCGTTAATAATAACATTAATGAAGTAACCACATAAAAAATAAAGAGCCAAAAAAAAATTCTCATTTTTCATACATGAAAATTTTTTCGTTCACTTTTAAGAATAATGTACATTTTCGTTACCCATAAAATTGGATTTTGATTTATTTTCTTCTTATTGTTTTGAAAGAAAAACCTAAAAAATATAATTCGCCATTTTTGTTTAAGTTTTTATTGTTTTGTATTACATGTTCAAAGAAACGTTGGTGATGAAAGGAAAAACGAAATTAATACCACATAGAAAAATAAATATTATATATTTTTTCTTTATATTATTATTATTCTTGTGTTTTGTTGGTGCCTTTTCATATAAAAAAAAAACAACTTTAGACCGTTTGAATTTTTTACTTTTCAAAGCCACCATCGCCCAAAAAGCATGAATGCGTTTATAAATAATAAAGTCACTGGTTCAATGCTATAACAGATGGGCTGCAAAAGCACTTCGATTCGAACATTTGCCAGCAACTCGTTCTTCTCGCCATTGGAAGAATGAGAGAAAAAACTTTGTTTTTCAAAGGTTATTTTTTTTTTTTATTATAAAACTAGAATGTATAGCATAAACAAAGTTCTTTGAAAAGGTTCTCGATAAATATATAAACGTTTTTGCAGAAGTGAAAAGGGTTTTATTATTGGTGGTTGGGTTGTACTACGTCATGACAAATTGTAGGGAAATGCACAAACAATACTTTTACGTCTTTTTACGTTGAGTATGATATTTGCGATTTGTATACCTGTCACAGACAATATATAGAACCCAGGCATTCTATAGAATGCCCAGCCTTTTTTGACAAAATATGGAATTACACTTTTTTATTCATCTGTTTAGGTTAATTGAGTTTAGATAAGTTAACGTATCCTTTAAAAAATATTTAGGCTTAAATTTTGATACATTTTTCGTTTTGATACACTTTGTATTACCTTTACTTGTGAGTTTGTTTGTGAGTGAGTGAGCTGGGAATCGTGAACTATACTGCCATCTACAAGTGTTTATGATAATGTAGTGAATACCGGTAATGCAACGTACCAAAAGTTTTATAAAATTAAAACTTCATAAATTGAAAATTCCATAAGTCCAACATGGAATTACTCAAAATTCTCATAAATCAAATATCACACTATTCAAAGATCACGTAAATTCGCATAAATTGAAATTTGCATAAATCGAACTTGCAGAAATCGGGAAAATGAAATAACTCAAAACTCGCGTAAATCGAACATCGAATTTGTCCAAGATCGCATAAATCTAAATTCGCCTAAAGCTAAACTATATAAAGCTTATTCTTAAAAAAAAACAGTTGAAAATTTATGCTGAAAGTAACTATTCCAATACTAATTTTTCATACATTGGCTAAGATTGACAATGTATGAAAATCTGAAACCATTCTAGATTTGGCATTCTGTAGAATGCATGATGCATTACCGGTTATATCTCTAAATTCAACAAAAAATGTATACGAAGTACCGGTATGTAGGTACTTGGAGCTTAGCTTGAAATGTATGTGTCACGAAGCATGTTTGTGGTTTAAACGACACAGATGTATTAATGTTTCAAATAACACGTGGATTTTAGAATTTTTGAATTTATGAATTTTATTTTGGAGTATCAAATTTGTACAGGAAGTGTGGACTATGGGTTGAGAAATTGCTTTAGAAAAGACAAAGTCTTGTATAGAGAGGGCTTTCTATTTTTAGTGTTAACGTTAATACCAAAGGATGGACTGGTCGTTTTCCATTTATTAGGGTGTCTTCAGAATATTGTAATGAGATTTCACTGGTTGGAAAATAAAGTTTTAATGGTGCTGTAGACAATTTTTTTTTCGTCTTTTGCCAGGAAATTGGATTTAATCCCCTCAAGCAGTTGCCCGAGATAAAAATGGGAGATCATGTAATTTTAGGTAATGCCCCGGAAAAATGTTTTTAGTTCTTATATGCTGCTCGAAGAAAAAAAATATTCATTTTTCTTCCTTTTTCTTAAGTTTTAACGGTATTACAAAAAAAAAAAAATTATTATCGCAGCACAAGTGGAGAAAAATTTGTAAACTACTTGCCCATTAACGAACTGTTCAGTAGCTGCAAATTGACTTTGGAAAAATCGGCCAACCACCTTTTCGAAGCATTTCACTCGAGTTTATCTTTCATATGCAAAGACTCGAGCCAAAGAGCACTAGGGGTGGGTGTGTAGTTTTTTTCTTCTTCTTGTATGTAGAAGAAAGTCTTGCTTTTGCAGTAACCCGAGCCTTGATTTGGAGTCTTTCGACTTGAGCCTCGGTGTCGTATCCTTGGTAATGAACAGCTGTGGAAGAGCAAGCCACGAATGGCAGCAGCTCATTTCCTTCACAAGCTTGATGAAAGGACCCTGGAGCATTTGCGAAATTAATCCTTCCACTAAACTTACTCCATTCACACGTGCATGTTTGCTAAGGTTAATAAGAGACAGGCTTCATTGAGTAGCGAGGCTCGATTAAGGTGCTTTCTGGGATTGAAATTCATCGCTGATCTCTGAACCCTACGACGTGCCACTGTGACCATTTCCATAAATGTTTTTTTTGCTACTGCAACTACAATCTTCATTCTTCGTCTTTTTAAGAGTAGAAAAATTTTCGGTGACCACTTTTCAAAATCTGTTTTTGCTTTATGTACTGTGAAGAAGTGAGAATTTATATATATATATATATATATAGGAGGAAAAGAAACAAGGCATGTCTAGCTTTTATAGCGACACTAACTCAAAATCTTAGCTTTTATAGCATCAGCTGTGAGAATGAAAAGTCTTGCGTAGCTTAACAATAATCTGTTTCCGCAGTAGTCGTTCAAGTTGTCATATTGTTTTCTCTTTCACGAATACCGTTTGTTCTTTCGTTTTTGTTATTTTGTTTTTTGCAATATAAATTTTTATTATCTGGAAACGGTTACATTGCGAAAGTGTGCGATCGACGTTTTTAGTTGCACTATGAACGTTTCTAAAATGCCAACCGTTAAGCCGATTTGAAGAATAGTCTAGTTGACACGAGTTTATTATTCTATTTAATAGATGTTTCGATTAAAGTCTTTCTACAAAGATCCGCGTGCTTGTTAATAGTGTATGGTTTTGATGAATGATGATATTTGTTTGTTTTTTTTTTGCGAAAAACGTGTTCTTGGAGTAGTTTATTTTTATTATTATTATTATTATTATTATTATTATTATTATTATTATTATTATTATTATTAGTTTATGAAAATATACTGTATAGTCCGATGTACCAAAAAACGCAGAACCGCATAAGTTTTTCGCATAAATCAAAAACCACATAACTCCAATGTGAAAAAAATCAATAATGTAAATAAACAGTCGAAATCAAACATTGTAATTACAGTAGGCTTACTCAAACACGCATAAATGAAATATCGAATCACTCAATAATCGCATAAATTTATTTTTGCACAAATCAAAACTCACATTAATCAAAATTCGCATAAATCGAAACTTGCAAAAAATCAAAAATGGAATTACTTAATACACGCTTAAATTGAATATCGAAATTACTCAGATTTTAATCAGCATAAAAGGAATTTTGCATAAATCTAAACATGCAGAAATAAAACAAAAAATGGATCGTTTTGCAGTATGCGTGTACATACAGTATATCCATATATGATAGTGGGTTATATAAAGAGTATGCTTAAAAATAAATTTTGAATGTATTCGTTTTATATAGAGAAATGTAATCTAATATCAAGATTCTTAAGAAGTGGAAAAAACTCAACGTTCAACTTGTGCACCGAAGCACAAAATCGCATAAATAAATAAATGCCGAAATCTGCTAGCATATAACTGGCGTCTGGGAGAATTTCTCTCGTCGCAGGTCGTGTAATAACGAAATAGCATATACGGGACTCACATGAATTTGAGGCTCCCTGAATACAATGTCAAAACTGCTTGTATATGAGTAAAGGATGAGAACCTCTCAAGTCAGGGTTAAGGCTAAAACAAAAATGGAATGAAAACATTAGCGATTACTGTAAGTTGTTTGTTTTTTCTCGTTACAAGTGGAAAGTAACGTAATAGAATTACGTGAAAATAAAATACATTATTATGCCGTTACGTAAGTATCATGTGGCTACTTTAATCATATTTTGTTTTTGTTTCGGTCTATGAATTATTGGTCTACAAAGTGCGCGTCCGCGTGCTTGTCTTGTGTACAAATGTTGCACAGGGGGTTGATGTCTTATTCATCATACTCATGTCTTATTAGAATTTTATCTCGCGAAAGAAGGCGAAATTGCACTTCAAACTTTTCATATCTTTCAAACAAGTTGACAGATGTTGGAGCTGCATATGAAAACATTATTTCATTTATTCCAAATGCCTAAGGTAAATGGGATTCGAGGGAGTTGGAACTATGAATGCGGAGGAGTCTAGTATGATGAAGCACTACGTTATAAATTTTTCCCCTTTACTAATGGTACTGTTGAGACACCACCGTTTCGTGGGCGATGATATATATTTGGCGATGAATATTATTTCACCAAGAGTTTGTTTCACTTTTTTCTAGTATTTCATTCTACATCTTCTTCATTTAATATGTCAACAAGTCATTGAAATCCATTAAAACGTTTAACATTGTCGACTTTGGCAATCTCGTTTTCAAGAGTCTCTCTCTCTCTTAATTTAAAGCATTTTATTTTTCTCTCGCGTTTAGATTACTGTACATCGAAAAAGTCGACGTTGAACTTTTCAGCAAACTTGCCACTTCAAAATTGCATTTAGGCGATGATATTGGCGTTTTTTTGCTAAAAAAAAACAAATTTCACTTCATTTGTTCAATGATGCCACTTTGCGTTGAAATTAAGTGATAACAGCGGGGTCTTCAATAATGTCATCAAACGAAACAGTCCTCTTGTTGTTTCTATTTTTATTTTTTGTTTCAAGAGAGAAAGAGAGACAATGGTAGTAGAAATGGAAGAGGATACTGTAGTTCTCAATCTTTGGCACTCGAAGCGAAAATGGGCTTCAAGTTTTCTCCTTTTGCCATTGTAACTCGCAGTGCAAAATGCTCCCTGAGGAATGGCTGTATTATGACGTGACCAAACCCACAGGCACCCTTTAGCAGTTATTGCTACTGGGAATGTGACAAATAGCACCCATTGCTTAAAAGAATAGTCATATCCCGGCCAGCTAGGGAGAAATGATGTAGAACCATGAAAATGGTTGGAGCGAGGTTGTTGGAGAGAAATGCCTGCATTTTACTTTTCCACAATAAACGGAAACTCTCTTTAAGGAGGTGCAGATGGTGCTTAAAGGATTTGGTTACTGAGAATATAATCTGGGGAATGTGATTCATAAAACTGGTGTGTTCTAACGTGTCGTTATTAGGTGTCGTGTTCTACATTAAACTTGACGACGCTCTAGTTCGATAGAAAGTAATCAAGTAGATACACCGTGTTTCTGGATCACACTTTATGATAATTTTTTTTTTTTAAATGAATTTCTTATATCCAGAAGACTTCGAGTAGCACCTGCCACTATTAAAGTGTGTAATTCCTATTTTGTGGATTTTTTTTCTGGTAAAGTGTGAACGCCAAAATTTGTATTATTAAAATGTGAAATTGGGTAGAGTGAAAAATTTCATTTTTGTGTTACTACATATACAGCATTTAAACTACGCCAAACAAGTAGTTATGTTACGAATTAATGAATTTTAACTATTTAATAATTGACAAATCATATTAAGGGTTTTTAATTAGTAATGTATATACTAGATTTATACTGTATTTAATGACTTTAAAGGTTCGTTGTTGTTGTTGTTGTTGTTGTTTTTACTTATCTTAAATATACATTATTAAACTCTTTAATTATGTGAAACAAGAAAAAATAAAATGAAGTATTTAAGCAAATAATTTTGTATCAAATTGATAAATAAATAAATAAAACATGTTTATTGAAAATCGATTTGATGAAACTTCCTGCCAATAAATTGATTGAAATTAGTGTTAACTGTGTCGTTTGTTATATGTACTACTGTATACAAAGTAGTGACGTCACTAAATGGTGAGGACAGCACCGGATGACACTATTAAATGGATAGTGCCACCAAAATGATTGTCTATAAAATGTTTGTGCAATATTTCAGCAGAAACCTATTATTTTTCTTTAAAATGTCGCTATAGGAGTAGTCAGTTATTTACAGGGTGGCGCAAAAGTTCTTACACAATTTGAAACCCGAATATATATTTTTGGAATGAACTAGTTTTGTTTTCTCTTTTTGCAAAGCGAAGTAAAAAAGTGGGAGTTTTGAAAATGTCACAATATACGTTTCAAAAAATTAAATTAAATTCTTACGATTTACTTGAAAAACATTGTTGCGACAGTTTCAAAGAGTACTTAATCTAAAAAAATGCTCTTTCTAACCACACCATACTGAAATTATGCAAAGAGCACATATATGTCAACGCGAAGGAGGACTTCGTTTAAAAGTTTGTTTTTTTTTGCAAATTAATTCATAAAAAAACCTTTAGAAATGTAGTTTATGTTGTTATTTTAAACATATACTGTATAGTATATTAAATTGATTTCTTTCTTTCAGTTTAAAATCGTGAAGGGGACTTTTGCGATATAATCATAAAAAAACATTTTTTGTCAGCCCAGCTTACATATACTGTACTACCAGATCAGTATATTTACAAGGCTAAAATTCTATGCTGTAAAATTTTATTTACATTACATTGGCATTATGTTTCGCTGTTTTGCAGTTGGCTGCGACCATGTTGAAAAGCCTTCAAAAGCTGTAGCTATGCGCTGTGTTATGCAGAAAAACACTACAAAGCTGTAGCTACTCGTTTTGTTTTACAGGAAAGCTAAAGTATTCCCTTTAAAAACTAAACTTTATTTTATTTATTTATTTCATTTAATTCATTTACATCCCGTAGAGACATATCGATTACAACAAAAAACAACATACCACAAGTAGTACATCATAACTAAACGAAAATAAAACAACCACCTGGAACACTGGTGAAATGGAAGCTGTTAATGTCGCATTGGAACTTTTTGTCCTTGAATGCCACTGTGTTCTTCGAAATCGGATCGAAATAGTGTTCAATCATAGCTATTTACACGGTTCCATCAACCTTTCCGTTATCCCAACACGGTGTTCACGAAGATACATATATTAGTCATACATCATAATCGCTGCTATCAAGCATCGTTTTGAAATATAACCCCCTAGCTTCCAGGCTACATTACAATAATCACATCATCCATCCACTAAACATCACAAGATTTATATAGATCTTTCTCCTTTTTTTATCTTATCTTCTTCACTTCCTGTTGTGTGTGTGGAGGGAGGGGATGTGTATATAAAAAAGCAGT
The DNA here is from genome assembly GCA_034695005.1 of Cryptops parisi. Classification (NCBI taxonomy): domain Eukaryota; kingdom Metazoa; phylum Arthropoda; class Chilopoda; order Scolopendromorpha; family Cryptopidae; genus Cryptops; species Cryptops parisi. The sequence continues at coordinate 14,873 of JAQIWH010001983.1, forward strand.
TGGCAAATATATTTAAGTTGGAAGATGCTGGTTTTATTTGCTCCAGGCACCTAGCAGTGTACTACCGAGGGTAAAAATCGCTTCCATAGTAACATTACCGGGTAGATATCGAGTGAGCGGATGGCGGTGGTGGTGGTGTATACAACTTCTGTGGAGTTAAAGTTTGATATTTCCAAACATTCACTCAGACTGCTGAGTGAAGGGATATAAATATTTTCCACCCAAAAATTGGACGGTTTTTTGAACATGAAATTTGCCACAATTTGTTGTTGCTATGCGAAATGTTTAATCTTTAATTCAGAAAAACGTGCTGAGCAGAAGGTGTTTATTTTTTTGTTGTTGCTCCAAAACATTGTATATACACCAAAATTAAAGTGGTAACTTGTTTACAACATTTTCGAGTTCCCGTATTTTTGTGTTTTTTTTTTGGAACTTGTTTGTTAAATTTTCAACAGCACACACAGGTTTAATATGGTACGTGTGGGTGTTTTTTTTATATATTTGTTTTAAAGTGGTAGTCGCAACGAACGTTTTTTGTTTATGCAAAAAAAAACAAAAACATTTTTGATCGATCAACCTTTCAAATGAGTCATTTTCTTAAAATATTTTTGTTTATAAATGTATTTTTTTCTTTGTAGTTTTTATATATGGCAATTTATTCTCCTTGCCTTCTTGCGACCTTTCCTTCAAAACTGTCTATTTTACTTGACAAGTAGACCACTCCAGTTTATGAAATTCTCATGTTTTTCTTTCTCGATTTTTGTGTTTTCTTTTTATATCTATATGTTTCACCAAAACCTTATATGAACAATAACAGCATCTCTGGGGATAAGTGCATCATTTTTGGTTATTTGCATACATGAATTCTTGAACGAATTTTGGCTGTCGTACAAACATTTTATTGCTCGGAAAAATAAAGTAAATGAATGGGGGTGGTTGTAGTAAATGGAAATTCTGAAAGGTTTTCTGTGTTGTTCAACCTGAATGAACGAGATTGAATGTTGTTGTTCGGTCGTCTGAGTTGCATCAGTTTTTAAAGTTTTGTTTTTAGTAATTTCGTAATGTTGTTTTAAAAATAGGAATTCTATACTTTCTTTTTTTTACGAAGAAAGTTTCATGGAACTAAATTGTTTATTAGTCGTACCTCTAATTTAATTGTTTTTTTGCAGGAAATATTTATACGGCTGCTGTTCTGGACAGAGAAACCGAACAACATTATTGGTTGACAGTGTACGCTCAAGATAGAGCTGCCGTTCCATTGTATTCCAGATTGGATGTCTACATCGAAGTGTTGGACGAGAACGACAATATTCCACAAACAGTGGTAAGCAAGAAATTTAAAATTAATATTGTTTTTAAACTTGTTATCAGAACTTAATTAACTGGTTTACGCGTAACGTTTGGTCGTCAGTCTGGCATGAAGAGATCAGGTTGACAGATAAGACCGACGCAAAAAATCGCGTCCACGCTACTAATTAAGTTCATGAAATTCGTCAAACTTACCGTCCGTTTTGTCTGTAGCAATCTGACACGATTGAATTAAAGTTTTGTCATGTCTACTGATTTAGTAATGGGTATTGCTTGAAACCTGATTTGCTTGATATAACTGTTGGAGCAAAGTTAGTGTGAGAATCGTTTCATTCGGCGACCGGAGGCTGCCAAACGATTGAATATATTTTATTTTAGAATATCAGTACTGTGTACATCTTTTCTTACACTATGTTCTCCCTTGATTATTGGTTGAAGCGTCGGATTTTAGCAATAATTAAACACCAAAATAGTGTTGGAATAATCCAAAATTTTGTTTTAGAATTTGTCACAAATTAACTTGAAATTAACGTTGAAATTGATTTTTATTTTTGTATTTTGTCAAATTATTTACTTTTAGAACTTTGTTGAATTTGGAACTTTAATATTTTGTCACAATTTCAGTTAAAGGTAATCATTCAGGGTATTGTAGTGGAAATTTGGTCGTTTTAGTTTTTTTGTTAAAAATTGTTTTTATTTAAGTTGAACTTTCCGAAGGATTGTACTGGAAAGATGGATGATTTGCTATTGGTTAATTCAGCCCAAGGGGTTTTTTTGGGAGGGGTTATATTCTTTTATCGTTATTATCGATTACGAGAATAACAAACCGAAAACTCAAGTAGCCAAAGGGATTTTAGAAAAAGCAATTTTGAAAAAAAAATTTTTTTTTTTACTAAAAAATGAAAAAATTTCTTCAAAAAATAATGTACTTAAAACGAGTTAGGAAATAAAAAATACTGTATGCAAAATTTGCTCATTCAAAATTAACTATTATCATCATCGGTTTTTCTTTCCGTTACTTGTTGTTTTCGAAACTTAAAAAATGTTGTAATCACAAACAGAAACATTTGGGCTATAACTCTTTATAAGTTAGTATTGAAGCTTAGTCTTCTTAACCGCGATTTGGGTAACCATGGTACTTTCCACGAACGTTAACCCCTGCGGATAACGAGGGATTACTTGTTCGTCATTGGTACAGTGTGCCTAGTGCGATGGGCATGGTAAATCGTTATTGGAATTCAGAATCATCCAGAACATTTGTATCGATATAACATTAGTTTAAGTTCTATATTATGAAATCTGACAGTATAAATGATAGCAAAATTACGCAATATTGCTACTAGTCCGTAATATACGAGTATAGCTATTCTACTTAAGTTTATAATGATCTACCATGAAACTCCAACGTTTTTTGATTAACTGAATGGCAATATTGGAGGTTCACGGTAGACACCCTGTACAGTGGCACTTATATATTCGTCCGTTTTAAAAGGACTGACGAATATCGAATCTACAATACAGTAAATTGATTATTGTTATTGGTTTTTCATTATACGATTTATATTACTGTATCTTCACTTGTGAGTGATTTTGTGCGTGAGCTGGAAATTTAACGTTTCACTGCCATCTACAACCGTTTTAGTATACTTTATTGTACAATTCACTAAAAAATCGCATAAAGTGAGAACCGCATAAATCGAATCCAAAGTGCAATATAACGAATCCGCATAAATCGAATCGAAAATTGCAGAAATCGAAAATGGAATTACTCAAAACTCGCATAAATCGAATATCACATTACTCAAAATCGCATTAATGTAAATTTGCATAAATCAGTTCGCTTTTATTCAGTTTTATTTTTATTGTTTCTGTGTTGTAATCATGTTTATTTGTGTGACCACTGAGTCGAAATATAAATAAATAAATCGAAATTGGCATAAGTTTAAATTCGCATAAATCGAAATTATATATAAAGCGTATCCTTAATAAGCATGTTTAATGTACTTGTTTAACTGCATGACAGGATTGGAGTTTCATGGTGTACACCCTTGACTTAAAATACAGTAAATTGTTTATTGTCTTTGCTTGTTTTTTTTATATACGACGTTATATTGACTACTTGTCAGAATATATACAGAGTAAATTAAAAAATTTCAATAATTACAAGTAGTTTATCGTAGATTTTATCGTTTGTTTGTTTGTTGGTTGGTTGGTTAGTACTTTATACGGTCTTGCAAAAACAGACATTCTAAAATTGAAGAAACTTCGCGCACAACTTTATTTCGCACCACTAATTCGCGTTCAATAGAGTCTTCGCAATAGTTAGGAACCTATGGAACGTGCAGCAGCATCTTACACACGGGTGATGCGGCAATGTGGATTGCCTAGAAGTAGAATGATGTAGCTGCAGAGTGGAAAAGGGAACATTTGGAAAACTCGCAGCGTAGGGAATGGATCCCATATACAGAGAGGGGCTGCTTCTGGCCACATGCCAGCACAGCGAATTTAAAGATGAAGCACCAAATTTGCTTTGCATTGACAGAGATTAATAGTAGTCGTTACACCTGTCATGGCAATAGAAGCCAAGAATCGAAGGGCTGGGAAAAGTTCATCCTCTGCTGAAAGGCATGTGTCACAAGTCCCCCCACATTTTTTTCGTCTACTTTGATTGTTGTTGGTTTATTTTTTCAGCTTGGTAAAGACTAAGATCGTCGAAGAATCCATTCGTTTTACTTTTTATTATTATTATTATCATCACTGTATTCTTATTGTTGTTGTTGTTGTTGTTTAGAATGTCGTGTTGTCATTCGAAATGCCTTGTTCGTTAATCAGCTAAAAGGTGTCATTTTGTTTCCAGAAACCGATGTATTATCAGATGGTGAAAGAACACACTCCTGCAGGATTTAAAGTGGTCCAGATGGAGGCGTACGATTTGGACGAAGATGTTGACAAACAGCTCAGTTTTCGAATAACGGGCGGAAATCTTCAGGAACATTTCGCCATAGACACCAGTTCTGGTGAGTCGAACCGGCTTTGTAAATCTCACTAATTGGGCGAACAGTTTGTTGCTAATTCATTGGCGCTGCGGTGTCAAGATTTATTAGCATTTTGGGAAACATCAGCAGGCAGATGTTTAATTAATTAATGCATCCAACAGGATATTGAATACCTTGTTAACAAAACGATGTTCAATCATTAGCGATAATTTTCCACGGTTAATACTTTCGCAACCCCTATCCAAACAACATCTTGACTCTTTATTAATTTAGTCGTCCGGTGTTGAATGGAAAACTTTTGGCGAATTTTGATGTTTGGTGTGTTTCGTTTGCACGAAGTTATGTTTTGTTTTTCTGCGATGCTTCTTTAGCAACTTGCAATGCTTGCAATGCTACTTTAGCGACTTGGAAGTGAATCTGGAAAATGTTGTTCAGAATAATTGGACATTTAATTAATTTCTCATATAAAGAGCATCTAGAAGAATTTTTCTAGTTGTTTATAATTTCTGGTCGCATATGAGAAATTCTTAAAAAGAAATCTAAATTGTATATATCAACATTTCCAAAAAAATAAAAAACTAGCCTTAAATTATTGTGTGTACCACCATACAAAACTAAAATCGAAATTTGTTTTGCATATAACGAGCATCTGGAAGAATTTCTCTGGTCGCATATTATCGAAGTCGCATATAAGAAACTCGTGAAAATCTAAACTTGTGTATGTATATCAAAATTCCCATAAGGTTGCAAAACTTTAGCGCTAAGTCATGGTGTTCATTTGCGTACAGAATCGCATAATAGCGAAATTTTATCGCTTTTAGCAAATATCTACAAGAATTTTTTAGTCGCATATTAGCGAAATTGGATATAAATAACTTGCAAAAATCTAAAAACGTGTTTATTTCGAAACTGTTATGAAAGCGACACAACTTCAGCGTTGAATCGCTCGTGCATCATTGCACAAAGCAATCGCATAATTGCGAACTTTTCTTGTTTAACTCACATCCGAAAGAGTTTCTATTGTCGCACAGATTGGAAATATCAAGGAACATCGAAGAATTGAAGTATTTAATGTAAAATTTGAACGACTACCCTGATCAAACAAAGACCAAAAACTGTTTTAGTCTTTCACCAACCAACTCATCACGTAGTAATACTAACATATACTTTTGAAAACCATACGAGCTTAATTTTCTAACATTGAAACCAATGCAACCAATCTCCTTGAAAGTCAACGATTATACAGTATGTTTAAAAAAAAAGGGTTCGATTATTATTATACTGTAATTCACGAATTTGCATGGTTCCCCAAACGCAATTTCACTTCGGTGTAACTGAAACTCATCACCGGTTTCCTAAACAATTGAAGTAGTTTGGAATAGAGACACCGAGGAGGATTGTCTTATTTTAACGTTTACTGATGCTAAGTTGAAGTTGCGTGACAGAAGATGCCAAAGGCGTCCGTTCGACCGTGACGCTTCCTTCCGTTAGGTGATCTTTGGGGGGGTGGTACAGGAAGACAGAAGTAGACACGAGAGACAAGGCGCGAGAGTGTGTACTGGCAGTGTTCCAAGCCTGCAAAAGGCTATACACCATGCATCAGAATGATCTAGATGAATGTAGGTGATGAAAACATTGCTTGTCAGGATTTCATAGCTCGAGGGCCATTTCATCACGAGGAGACAATAAGGTAGCAGACAATGCCAAAAGTTCACTACTTTCTCCTCCACTGTTTTATTCGGAACAATATATGTAAAGAAAAAAAACATTGAGAGGGGGGGGGAAGGGAAAATTGTGTAGCTGAAGAATGTGCTCGTGATGTGTTGTGTATCTCTCGTATAGTAGAAGTTCGCTATTTGACGATTGTAGAAATTTCATCCACCAAAAATTGTTTGATAATGGAGAAAATGTCTATTTCTCATCTGGGTTTTTTTTTATTTTTACTAGAAGTAACCCGTGCTGTAGCACGGCGTCATGAGATAGGGGTTCCAAGTTAGTAATGCAAACTTCATATTCATAACTACGAACTTAACATAGCTGTAGTTTTTTTCGTTTACAACCAATTAAAGAGCTTATTTCCAAAACTTCTTAAATCCAAAACAAACAACAATTTTTTAGGAAACAAGTTTTGTTATTCATTCGCTCATAGACTTTGCATATAAACGTGGTTTTTGAGAGTGCTTTTCAGTAGGAGGTAATAAGTTTTGAGAATAACATATTCGGAATCGGCGATGTACAGATGGTTGTCAGAGCCTCTTATCTAAAAAAATGATTAAAATTGAGATAAAACGTTTTGGAAATAAACTCTTCAATTGACCGACTCCGTCTAGTGACAGGATGCTTCAATAATTATTGGTTTCGACTTCAATAACCACCAATAACAACTGATTTGAGGGAGGATTCTGCGCGATGGGTGAGGCTAAATCGTCTACCACAGTGGTCTCCAAGCTTTTTTGAACGCGCACCCCTAATTAGTTAGAATCAAAGACCAAGCACCCCCTGATATATGCAAACGAGTTTATTCATGATTAGAGTTTATAACAAATCTCCACAATACGAGTATATAAGAAATTTCTTATTGCTTGTGCACCCCAGTTTGGAGACTACTGATTTATCACACATAGGGCCTACATTGATAGACGCACATATTTGGGTCATTATTAGTAGTAGTATAGTTATTTTCAGTTATAGTTATTGTTCGTTAACTACGGTTTTGTTAACCATTTGTAGGGTTGTGTTTTTTTAGTATTCAAGGTTTGAAATTTTTGTTGGATACAGCGAAATACTCGATACAAATAAATAACTAGTTTAAAAACAAAATACCACACAATCGAGACTTTGTAAAATGACATTGATTTTCGTTTTCTCAGTTTTTTGGTAATATCGAACTTTGAAATTGGAAGTGACCTTAGTTTTCTTCATTTCCATTATTAAAGACTCCACGGTGCTGGTTCGTCGCTATAAAGTTTGGTTAAGATAAACATCCAATCGGGATTTTTTTGTCCTTGTTACCGCACCAAGTGGATTTTTTTCTTCTTCTTGTATTAGTTTGAAAGGGGTCCATATTTTGTCTCTGTCATCTTGGAAAGAGTTTTTGTGGCATCTTGTTGGACTTTTCTCTTGCGAGCTCTACTATGAAGTGGGCAATTGCGAGTGATGACAGTAATTTTTCCTCCGCTCCTGCAACGACAACTGCACACACTTCTGCTCCATGATAAATGTTAGTGTGTGCAGCTTGCTACGCTTAATTTGAGCTGATAAATCCTTCATCAACTTTGACAAGCTTTGAACGGAAATGGAAAAGTAAATCCAATGGTTGTTTTTTTTTCCCCAAACTGTTTCACCACTGACATTTATTTTATTTTTTCTTTTTCTTTCCACCATTACGAAAGACATGTTTGGTGTAAAGCGATGAAATGTAATAATTATAATAAATTTATATTTTATTATTTTTATTTTTTTTTAATGAAAATTTTTTAGAAATTAATACAATTGAAAGGCCTGGTGTAAACTTTTTTCAATTGGTCCAGCGATATAATTTTTAATTTATACCCTAGAGATCTTATTTATGACTTAGTGACCACGTTTCGTACATTAACTCAGAAACTGCAAAAAAAATAATAAATAAAGTGAGTCTATGTTTTAACACGATCCAAATGTGACTCCCTCAGCTTTGCACATTCGCGAGTTTTTGTTTTAAGGTTGACATCTTGAGTTGTGAACCAACAACATATAAACATCGATATTCCCAATTTAAATATAAAGCACACGTGTCACTATATTTTGGTGAATCCATGAATTTACAGTACTGTATTCTTATTTTTGCCACATCGATTTATCGCTTTAACATTCGTATAAATTGTATCATTCGCACACAAAAAAAGGGGCAACACACCAAGACTTTGAAGAAAAAAGCAACAACAACTAAACACTAAATAAATCAATGAACGCAAGAAAAAAACGTTTCTAAATATATACAGAGGAATCCACTTAACGCACTTTTTAAGGGATTCCCTAAAAAAAAAATAATAACAATAGAAACATCTTAAGCGGAATATTTGTCAATGTCTTAAGCGGGTTTCGAATGCATAATTTTTATGGGCAATGTTTTGGGTTCATCTTTTTTTCTTCTTATATTTTAAGAGGTTTTCGACTTTGATAAAATCGTGGTCTTGTCACATCAAAATTTCTGTTTGAACTTAAGAGAAACATTATACAGGGTGTCCGATGAGTCTGCAAACATAAGAAAAAACAAGTACATAGTTTTAAATATACGTTTTATATACTGCATATACAGATATACTGTATGTACATACATAATGTACAATAATCCATTTTTTTTCTGCATGTTTCGATTTATGCGAATTAAAATCTATGCATTGTTTGAGTAAATCGATATTCAATAATGCGTGTTTTGAATATTTTTATTTTTTTCTTGCATATTTCAATGTATGCGAGTTTTGACTTATGCTAATTTTGATTTATGCGAATTTAATTTTATGCGATTTTTGAGTCATTCGATATTTGATTTATGCGAGTTTTGAGTAATTCCATTTCTTGATTTCTGCAATTTTCGATTCATTTATTTATCTATTTATACATAATAGCTATTTTTTTTTACATTGGACGGGTTTTTTATTCATGCGAAGCACTTATGCGGTTCTCGTTTTATGCGTTTTTATGGTACATTGGACTATACAGTATATTCTCATTAACGACTGATGGCAGTATACGTTAAATTCTCAGCTCACTCACAAACTTACACAAAAGTGAATCTAATATAAATAGCATAATTATACAGGGTGTCCGATATGTCTGCAAACGTAGTAATCAGCATTGAAGAAGTTCTCTATACTATTATGCAACAGTAGAATGCGTTTTTGAAAGGTGGTGCGCAAGTGCTAGCTGATAATTTTATCACTTCATGAAAATTTCGATATATGCGATTTTCGATTTGTGCATGATTTTTTTTTCCCTCGCATAAATCGATTACTATCTTTTGGTTAAAAAGTTTGAATAACAAGATCACGAACCAAAAACCATTACCGTTTAGTAATGATAAAGTCGTATAGGAAAAGTGCCAAGTTGCTTCCTATTGGAGGCCAAATTTTTTGGATTAAAATCTTGAGTATCGATTATTTTTTTTTTTAATAAATATTTTTTTTTTATTTTTTATAGTAAGCTTTAAAAAAAACAAAAAGCGGGGGATGAAAAACGAGCAGGTGTAGGGTTAAAACGTGCATGTTCTTTTTCAAAAAGATATGTTGTCGTAATTAATCTTTTTCATTACTGTCACACAAAAAAAAATGTTGGCATAATTTTTTCCATTAATCTTAAGTTTTAATATTTCAAGGTTTTCTCTCTTTTAATAATAACGCTTTGCAAGGCATTGCAATGTGTGTTCTGGATTCAAAGCTCACTTAGCTTCGAGTTTAATAAAACATGCATGCAAGAAAAAAAGTAAGGGGTGACTTTTTTTTCATTATTTTATTATTCAATCAAGTGCTTCTTTTATCTATTATATATATAAATATAAATATATATATACATATATTAAAGATTTATTAGAGTTATGTTTGAATAGTGAACAAAAAATTTTTTTTTGTGTATGTTCTGTTCGTCGAGACTTAAATATGACAAGGAAGTCACCCATTGCATTTTCCAACTTGACAAGCATGAGATTGAAATCAGAAAGAAAAAATTAAATAAAATATTTTAAATTGTGATTTTTCTTAAGGAAAAAGAACAAAAATTCTAGTTTTTGAATGTTGAAAGATAAAAATGTGTAAAAATATGTACATTAAAATCAGATAGGCACTCATCAGCGCTTCACTTCTTATCAGTTTAATGAAGCGTATGAAAACTAATTAAGAAATTACATTTTTGTGGTTTTTTTTTGTTTTCTTCGACTGTGGGGAAAAATAAATCGTACAAAACTATGGATTGTGGAAATGATGATAGTGCGAAAAATAAGTGGGAAATAGTTTATGGTGGTTCAATTGTGGTTTAGCTTTGATCGAGTGGAATGCCTATCTACGTTCCATTGTGGTCAAATTGAAAGCAAGAAAAAAACGTAGTAAAAATTTTTTTTTATAGAATAAAATATTTTTTTAATCTTTTTTATACTCTTTATATTAGCTTCACTTGTGAGTGAGTGAATTTGTGAGTAAGATGGGATTCGAACGTATACTGTCATCTATAGTCGTTTATGAGAATATACTATAAATATAAAGTCAATTAATATTTATAAAAACAATATGGTACTTTTTTTCATTAAACGCTCATCTCTATTGTTGGTACTTGATTGTACTTGGTTATGGGTTTATTTTGCAGGTTAAGTCAGGAAAAAAAATCATACATGTAATATGTTTTTGTGTTTTTTTTTCACTAACTTAACATGCAAAATAAAATTCTAACCAAGTACAAGCAAATTGCAACATCAGACGAGCCCCGCTATAACCGGAAAGTACCTGGAGTTTTTTTGCATTATGTATGTATATCTGTATATGACAGTACGTATATAAAGAGCGTGCTTAAAAAAGTATTTTTAATGTACTCGTTAATTATAGCAAAGCTTAATTAACAAATTAGTTAGGATACTTCAGCTCCCTAGGTGAACTTTTTAGTTATGTCCACGATTACATGATATTATATTGTTACAACTCTTAACGAGACAAGCTCTTTGGAAAATAATATTAGACATGACATAAATTCAAACATGGTGCATTAAACATACATTCAATTTTAATCATTGTACGTTTCTTTGTACTATTTTTAGTTGTGGTTTAACTTTGTACGAGAGGAATTTGGGTGGAATTTTTATGATAAAATATGATCAAAATTGCTAGCATTGTCGTTTTTAATTTTGGCTTTTTAATTATAATATAGCACACAGTAGAACTTCATAAATAGGTTTAAAGTAATTTTAAAGTAATACAATTTTTGAGCATGGTGGTTTTCGTTGTGTGTGCAATTAAGGTTGTGGTTAGGATTTCATGGAGATGAATGTTTACCATTTTTCAAAACAAACAAGAAATTAAAATTTTGGTATTTATTTATTAACTTACCTAAACTTGTATTACACAAGTTTAGGTAACTACCGTGGTGGGCTGGTGGTCAAAACGTTTACCTCTGGCTGGAGTGTCCCGAGTTCGCCTGTCACTCGTGCCATGTGGATTCAGTTTGGGATCTGACACCACGGGAGTAGGTTTTTCTCGTGGTTCTCCAGTTTTTTCTTGCTTTATAAAACTCTTATTACATTTTTAGAATCCTCAACCTCATCATCATTCATATACTTTCCGAATTAATAAATGTTGAGTATCAAACGACAGCCGTATGGCCAGTCGGTGCTCTTGTAAAAATAATTTACCTTAGGTTAACTGGGTGTATATACCATTTTTTAGGTTAGTTAAAAACAAACAAACATGTCACTCCTATGGCAGTCAGTAGCAGTCGACTGCCGAATTAACTACTATCGAATTCTTTTTTAAATAAATTATTTTTTAACTTTATATGTTTATATTAAAATATAAATCATATTATCTAAATAAGTTGAAAGTGTCGGTAGTTTTAGGTTTGTTGGCTCTTGTTGTACAATTTCAGGTTTACAAAAAAAAGTAAACTAAGTTTACTACGTGTGAGCATGGCTTATCAAATATTTGATAAGCCATGGTGTGAGTGATAGGAATGTCTTATCTGTGCTTCTATATTATACAAGCTTTTATTTAACTTAGCTTGACCGTTGTTTGTGTGTGCTCTTCAACAACTTAGCTTGAACGTTGTTTGTGTGTGCTCTTCAACATCTTTACGGCCTATTTTCACCTACTTCCCGATATCCCAGAAAGCCGAAATTTGAAACGTAGATACAGCCTGCGGGACTTTTTATTCTATTAAATTTTGACGGATCGTGTCAATGTCGCGTATGGACGGAATGGGAAATGGAATGAAAGAGTTTTTTCTCGTAGAGTGTTGCTGACGCTAACAACCACATTATCAATTGAACCAAAACAGCCCAATTATATAGCATTGTTATATATAAACATACATATATACAGGGTTTCCGTAAGTGCGTACTTAAATACAAGTACTTTCTGAATATATACTTTAAAGTACTTTAAAATACAAGTACCAAGTACGGCTCCATTAATGTACTTGAGGCCAAGTACCAAGTATACGGTACTTAAGTACAAGTACATTACCAAGTACATTACGTAATTTTTGG
>JAQIWH010001984.1:0-27397 GCA_034695005.1 Cryptops parisi
CATCATGTTGCAATTACCATCTATGAAAAAATAATTTATTTGTCAAGTGTTTGCTGTGGTTCCAGAATAGTGGGGGCATTGCTAGTAGTTTTATAAAATGGCTCAAAAGCTTCATTTAATGATTCATTTTTTTTTGTAAAATAATGATCATAAGTGAGGAGTTGGATAGAAAAGCGGCGTAAAGACACTTATGCCGTTGTTTCTTAAAATGCTTGAATTGAATCATTTTAAACCAGTCTATAGCATAAAGACATTGGGTTTCAAATAATTTGCACTTTTGGAGTTTTTGGAGCAAGAACAAGGAACGCGATTATTGTAAATCTTTAATTTTTGTTATTTTATTTTCGTTTTGTAGCTTCATTTTCTGGTTGTTTCACTTGCTTGCTTCACTTCCAAAACAATGGAAAAATTACTGATAATTAGAAAAACGGCGTAAGTGCATTTACAAATTAACACGATATTTCGAATAACGGCGTAATTTGCATTTTTAAATTCTTCCGCAACTTGAGGCCTGTCAACTAAAGTGAAGAATTTTTTTTCTCAAAACTGTTCACTTTGTTTCTATAAATAATTATACATACAATGTTTCTTTTAATTTTAAATTTGAAGATGCCAGAAGGTTTTTTGCGCCTATTTCAAAGCTACATTTTTGGAGTTGCACCGTTATTCCACCAACCATTTGATTAAATTACGTATATTACTTGTACAATATGATAAATTCATTGCTTGTACTGTACTAGCCTGAGATGCACACGGTGAACTTTCGACATTCGCCAGTTCTGTATGTTAACATGCTGTATGTATTATGCTGGAAAGCCTTATTAAATCGCTGTAGGTATGAGCCGTGTTACGTTGGAAAGCCTGACTAAGCTTCAAAGCCTGATAGCGTCAATGCCGCTCGTCGAGCGCGAACTCTTGATGTTCTCCATGCTTTTTTTTTTCACTAAACGAGCGAAACGCTTACACGCGCGCGTTTTCGCGCACATAGACATCTGCCTTAACAGCCCGCGCAGAACATCTAACTGGCATAAAAAAGTAAGGCAAGCAATGCCTCATAGCGAATTTAAGTGCACATAGCTTGTTTTGAAACGATTAATCGAAAACGTGCAGATCTCGCTCGACTTGCCTCAAAACCTTGCGAATGCATGTGCAATTAGCCTTTTTTGAACCCGACGATGCTTCCCAACAAATGGCTTGTTAAAATCAGGTGCTATTTTGACACGCGTATCGTAGGTTGCTGACTCATAAATGTGTTTGAATTTCGCGCCAATTTCATAAAGTTGATAATTTCAAAAGGAACTCTTAAAGTAATGAAAATTTTACAGATGACATTGACAGCTTAAAGGAAAAATAAAATGTCACCATCATTAATTTATTCATCGACTCGCTTCATTTATAATTAGTAAAAAAAAAAGTGGGTAAAGTTGAAAAGGCGAGAAGGAATGTTTAAAATGGAATTTAATTATTTAAACCATCACTTAATTGCATCCGGAGTCCTTACATACGGAGGTTGAGGTAGAATTGTGCAAAAATTCTTGTAGGTCGACGACGGGGTGAAAGGTCAAAAAAGAAAATTGAGTTTAAAGTTTTTGTTGTTCGTTGCACAAACATGACATTTCATCACGACAGTCGTCTAATGGATGGTAAAGAGAAAGACATTCGAATCACAAGGAGGAGGAGGAGGAGAAGAGTACCAAGTCGATAATGGGCTTTCCTTTTCTTGTTGTGTTTTAGCCTTATCTTTTGTCTCTTTACACGGGTGTGCAGATTAGAGTGGCGCAGATTGCGACACACACCCACACACACACTAAGCGACATTGTCGAAGGGGTTTCGCTCTGTAATGTTCGTCGTGGGAACATTAGCAATAACGGATGCCATCGCGTTTGTATCGCAACATAACGCGTCGCGCACGTAGATAATGCGCGTTGGGTCGCCGCTTAATTTGTCCATTGTCTCTTTCTTGTTGTTTCAAGCGTTGTTGTTCTGGTCAGGAAGACGTAGTGCGAGTTTTGTGCCACTCGCGTTGCTATCTACTGGGTACCAAATACTAAGCCGCTGTTTGTCACTGACACGTCATTGTTTTCTGTTCCGGAAACTTTTTATTGTCGGACTATCTGTTGCGTTTTTAAAATAATGCGTCTCCCAACACAGGCTTAATGCAAAAGATGAAAGGTTTCTTGGCTCCTTCTTTTGTTTTTCTCTCTTTTACCTCGTGTGTTTATCTATCTGGGATTTTTTTTGTCGCCATATGTTCATTCTCACCATGCATATGTTTATGAACTGCTCGAGTTGTCCTATTTTTTTTCCTCTTTTTATATTAAAGTGTGTAATGTGAAAGTTTGTTGTCGCAAACTATGTGTTGTTTTTAAGTTGCTGCTTATTTAAGGACTTGTCTTTCTCTATGGTCACTAATGGATTCACCGTAAACTAAATTTTAATCTATTGTTTGTCTTGTTAAATGTTTTCTCAAATCGCTAATGTCTAATATGATTTCTTTATATTCTACACTAGATGGGAATACCACGCGTGCTGACAGGTAGCAGACGATAAATCTGTAAGAAATGACAGGAGGACTATTATAAGGTAGGATAAAAAATTAATACTCTTTGGGATTGGTAAACAAAACGAGTTAAATCGATCCGTTCAAGACGACCTACGCTTTGATTAAAACTTAATCGTTCTTGTTGATCTTTGTCGTGTCAACAATGACAACCTGCTTGTCCGTTGTTTATAAATAATTTAATTTTTGTCTTGACTTTAATCTCATAAAAAAATTATTGAATGGCCAAAAAAAAAAACGAATTGCGTACAACGTTATTTGTAAACATTTTCAACTTCTTCTACTGTGTTGTTTCATGGTTTGTCAGCCCTTTGTAATGAAAAAACAATCGATTCTTAAACTGCGAGCAGTTAAGTTACACCATAATATATAAATAATTGTTTATGCTAAATTTGAACGCCGACTAATCTGAAATTAATTCGCGGATTATCCATTCATTCTAGATATAATGTATCCTGACGATTTTTTTTTCTAGGAATGACTAATCTAAGTTTCATTCAAACTAATTAGGTTTCTTTTTTGTTGTTGTTATAGCAATTGTATTAGATAAAAATATTATGTCCTACCAAGTATGATAAAAGCATACTAAATATGAAATAATAGCAATGAAAAATTCGCTAACATTAGCCGTGTAGCAATAAACTTAATAAAAAATGTCTTAATACAAAAAAATAATTCATGCTAATCAGTCAGGTAAACTAAAAGAATTAATTGTTTTTCATTTGTAAATTTTTTCACTGCTTTGATACAGTATCCATTTACATATTATTAAAATCCGTTTACATGTCATTTCATATATTAGGCCCGTAGCAAACTATGCGATTTTGTCGCATGCGATTGATCGCCATGGGGGTGTTTCTATGTTTTTTTTAATGGCTAGTTCCAAAAATGAAGATCTTGAATTCAAGATCTTCTTCATTTTTGAACTGTCCATTAAACAAAACATAGAAACACCCCCATGGCGATCAATCGCATGCGACAAAATCGCATAGTTTGCTACGGGCCTTAGGATTCAAAATGTCCTTTTGCGTTCGTTTTTGATATCTTATTTTATTTTTGTATTTATTCATTTTCTTTCTGTGTTTGCCATTTGTCTCGTTGATCCCAGTGTGACTGAATAAGACAAAACAAACAAACAACGTGTACACATCAGAGTAAGGAATCTTCTTTCACGTGAAAGAGTTTAAAATATTTTATTCTACGAGAAATGTTCATTCCATTTCATTTCAATCATGAAAAATTTTATTCCATAATTTATCACTAGCAAAAACTTTCTTAAAGAAAACATTTTTTCTTGAAGTGAATATTTTTTTAACATCTTTACGACGTTTCGTCTTCCGCCTAAAGGCTTCGTCTGGTAGAAAAAAAAATCAGAAAATGTAACACAGGTAAACTGTTTACACAGTTATCTTTAGCAACACATTGTTTGTTTTTTTTTCACTTTATGAGTGTTTAGGTTTCGCTAACACTCACGTTCTCTTTAACAACAAATAGATAATCTGTGTTATATCACGTGAAGATATTGTTTTCTTTGTTTAAACTCACGTTATTATGGGGTTTGTTATGTTCACAGTGGCACTTTTTATTGTTGTCATGGAAACATTTTTTGGCAGTTTAATAATTCAAACATTGTAAGCACGCGCATAACCACCATTGTTCGACTTTAGAAACAAAACAAAAAAACGAAGACAAAAGCGCTTTTTCTTATTGTTGGATTTTTTTTCCCACGTGCAAATGATGTTCTGCCATTTTTGATCTAGGTGGGCTATACTGGGCGTCGACGATAAGTTCAGATCAAACGTTTTCTGTGGTTCGTATCCCATAATTTATATCTTTTTCACACTGGTGATACAGTATATCAGATGATAGTCTACTCGATTCACTTTATTACCTTGTCGAAAGCCTTCTCTACAAAAAGTACTTTCCTTCTCCCACTTTCGAAAATATAAAGGAAAAAAAGAAAGAGAAACGATTTGGAACTTGGTAACATCGCGGATCAGTCACAGGTTCCAAAATTTGAAAGCTGGGGTCTTTTGGCAGAAAAGGGGTATAAAAACCCTCCCCATCCATTTCAGGAGGGGTGAGGGTTTCATCATCGTCCCTACATACTAAACTTTTTTTTCCTTCTCTGTTCAACCCATTCTCACCCCTTTCTAACCTCGCACTTCATTCGGTGATGAATTCGTGTTCTAAATCCCCAAATTAGACATGTTATTGGAGGGGGTCCGGGGGTGTAAATCACGTGGTTACACCGTCTCGTTCTCAAAGAGGGGGGTGGCATTTCCTGCTCTTCCGACCGGGAGCGGTAATCCATTGCGTCGTAAAAATGATGAGTAGCCCCACCAGGGAGCGCACTGTTTCTCTCCACCCACGCAAAAGTAGGGCTTAAGGTCTTTTCCCTATTCCTCTTCCCAACCCTTTACACTACCCTCACTTTTTTTTCTAGATATATATTACGCATCTGAGTCGTTTTACCCAACATTTCGCCATCAATGATCAATTTAGTCTTCATCTATTATTAACCCTTTTATAGCGTATTTTTTGAGGAGGTTGTTAAACATGCCATCTTCAATTGTGGGTAGATTTACATCTACATTAGATTTTTTCATATATTTTTTCTTTTATATTTTTAGATAACGTTGTTTTAACCCCCCTTTCGTTTCACAAAATGATTGAGGATTTTAAGTCGCAAGAGCAAATTTTGACATGGATCTTGAGTTCCTTTTAAAACCGATGACAGGAGTAATTGAATGAGAAATGATACCGTTTTCAAAATTAGAGTGGTGTCGTCGTTCTGTCCATTTATCCGATTACATTAAATTTCAGGATGTGTTTGAATAGCTTTCTACAATTTCAAGTATACATTAGAGTGGTGTCACAACAGTAATGAATTACAAAGCATTGCTTTATCAACACGGATTCGTTTCAAATTACAGTGAAGCATACTGACAAAATTGCTTTTTTAAGACATATATTTTAAATTGGTCCATATCCAAGTACAGTATTATAGTTTAATGTAATTAGTTCTAAAAATACGATACATTTTATCATTGAGATTGTTCAGTCTCGAAAATTCGGTCTAATGTGAACAACAATAAAATATCACAAAATATAGAAATATAGATATCAATTTATACAGTTTGAGGAATTGGTGTACGAGGTAATTTTTAAGAATTTTAAATACAAAAAATTTTAAAATTAAAATTTTGTTACCAAAATCTACTGATTATAAAGTGGCAAACCTCATCAAACTTTTTTAATCAAATCTCATCAATTGCAACTGTTTATTACGTCATATACACATCCGGACGCTTTTCATTGCTTTTGTTGTGTTTCATTGTTTGTCCGAAGACACGCAAACACGCTTGAACGTGTGTACGACGTCAGAAAAACAGTTGGAGTCGATGGAATTTGATTGAAAAAAAGTTTGACATGTAAGATTGGCTTTACAATGATTGAAATGTTTGGAATCGTTGGTTTTCAACATTTTGTTTCTCTTATACTGGCATCGATTAAATATCGTTATTTAAATTATATGAATATACAAATATTTTGTTTTGTTGTAGCTAGGCGTAAAAAAGTACAATACATTTTATAATGAAAACCAATTTCCCATTTTCTAGAAGCCTCTCGTCACACGAAATATTTGATGTTGCACGTTGAGCAATTTGTGAAGCACTATGACGTGAGATCTTTTCCCAACCAATGAAATTCGGTTAGGTACGACGACCAAGAAACTCACGTCTCAGTTGTCCACAAATTGCACGAGTTGACATTACTTAAAATTGAGTACGTCAGAACCTTAAGATCACTGTAATGTCAATAGCAAGAAAATGACAAATCGTTTATAATCAATTTTTTTATATTGAGGTTTTGAAGGGGTTTAATAAGTCAAACTTTTTCAATCAAATTCCATCGCTTCCAATTGTTTTTCTGACATCATAACATCCGGGCGTGTTTCAGTGATTTTGTTGCATTTCGTTGTTTGATCGAAAGCATGAAAACGGATGTGTGTATGACGTCAGAAAATTTTTCACAATCGATGGAATTTGATTGAAAAAGTTTGACGTGCAAAATGGGCTTCACTGTACGAGGGGTGATTATTTAAGGTGTTTAAATATTTTAAAAAGAATTTTAAAAATGGAAATTCACACTTTTACTCACGATGATTAAATGCGTGAAATCGATTGATGTTACTTTCATTTATTTTTCAAAACATTCTTTTCTTTAATCTTCTCGTACTACTAACATTGATTAGGCATCATCTTTTTTATTTCTCATGAACGTTCGCTAAAAGTAAAAGATTAACTCTTTTTCTGTTAATATAATATATTAACTTTTTTTGCTGTTGTTCATATACACTTTTTTTTTTTGGTTTCGTCGTTTTTCCTTTTCGTGGAAAAAGTAAAAATCTGACGATTCCGCTCGGTTCACGACGTTGTTTTGTTATGAAAACGGCTGATTATCTTTCCTTCGTATTATACAAAAGCGTCGAGGGTTTCAAATGAGACTTGGGTTAGAGTGGAAATCTCTCTCCTTTATTTTTTTTTGTTAATCTTTCTTTTTTTTTCAGTTTATTTTATATCTTTTTTTTCTTCCCCGACTTGGGTAACGAGCACCCGTTTCCTCAGCCCCAGAAGACAAATGGAGCACCGTGACATGGCGCTATCCAATTAAAGTCAAAAGGCGAACAACACAGAAAAGGGGTTCGTTAACGGTAACAATAACAAACAACACTGAATTTCTTTGGTGTACACAAAATTGTACAGTTTGTTATCAATGCACCCCCCCAACACCTGACAAACAAACATTCGCTCTGTGCAAGATTTAAGGTGTTTTGCTTCCTACTCATGTTTTGCACCAAACACACTATGGTCGCATTCGATAATAAATAAGCCAATAATGAGACATTTAGTAAAAGAAATCAGTTTCTCTATTTTTTTCAATCTCTTTTATTTAACTTACTAGCTTAAACCCGTTGAAAAAATCAACGAATGCTATTTGAAATGTGAACCATCTGACACAACAATACAGAGATAGCGCGAGAATTTCATGTTAATTAAAAAATAACATTCATTAATTGATTTATTGTTGCCTTTATTGTTTAAACTTTTGAATTCATCAACCAATCAGCAATCGAAAACAAAGTCACTCTTGGGTTTTATTAACTAAGATTATTCTCATATTGAAGTGGTTCATCTTCTTTGAGCTTTATTTTTGGTAGGTTTTCGATGACCTACAAAACTGAAATTTTGAACATAGGTTGCAGTCGTAGAACATTTTGTTGTATCGAATTTAGATGGATCAATGTTCAGTCAAATATGAGATTTTGTGACACACAAGGTCCGTTTTCCTTGAAACGTGTTTGCTAACGATAGACCTGCATTTTAGACCACCACACTTTATTGTACATAAAGATAAATGCATTTTTCTTATATGTAGTTTGCTACCCACTTATGTATACTACCTCATCGGTCCTGGTCGTTATACAGATGATCGTAATACCGACAATTCAGAATAACGACAGTTTATAATACCGACAATTTAAAATATCATTTCACTATTTAAGGGTAGTCTCATTTAGTCATTTAACTTTAGGTGAGGTTAAGTTAAATTTGATGAACGATAGGTTACGGTTTTTGATGTGTGGCTTTAACGTTAAAATTTCTGAACTGTCGGTGTTTCAACCTAGAACCCTACCTCTCATTCATTTATCGTTGAGAGTATAAAATCGATCCATCCAAATAAACACCTAACATATTTAGCAAATATATAGCTAATACTTAGCAAAAATATTTATTTTCACGTGTTTGTTTTAGTAATTACGAGGTGGTAAAAGAGGTTACCAAAAACCCAGTTTTTTTTAATTACTTGTTTTCTAGTTAAAACTTTCATCTTAGTGGTTTGTTTATATAGCTATTAACAATAAGCTTATGAGTAAACATAATAAAGCACTTTTTCGGTTCTCACCTCGGTTTCTGAGAAAATATCGATTGAGTTTCGTAGTAAGATGGATTTCATTATGTATAGATGTAGATATGTAAATAATTTATGATTTGTTTTGATTATATTTTTTTGTGGTCCATGTTGCGTATATAATTAAATAAACTAGATTCCAGATGCTTAACTAATTTATGCCGATCATTAATTTAGTAGTACGGTTATGTAAATGAATCCGAGTTAAAGTCAGGGAAAACAGAAAAATCAATGATTTATTTGTTTTATAGGCTAAACCCACACAAATATTTGTTTGTGTAATGTGGTTTTAAACAATGTTCAAATTTAACCCGTATTTTCTTGGTCCCAGTTGGCCTATCATTGTCAAATAATCCGGTTTATATTTGAACAGTGTTTTTGGAACGTTTAATTTTTGAGAAATATTTTATAAACTTTTTTTATGATTAATTAAAATTAAATTGACATGTGAAAAATTTGGAATGATGAATTACAAATTTAATTTTAAAATGGTTTAAAAACTTTAGTACGTCTACGTACGCCTACTTAGTACGCCTAGTGTCTAAGAAGTCAAAGTACAAAGTTTTAGTGAAATATTAGAAAGTCTATACCATTTCAATAAGAAATTGTAAACATGTGTATGTTGTGTTTAAACACGTTAAATATATCAATATATTTATATTTATTTTTTTTTATTGAAAAAGAAATTCAATTTGTTCTCAGTCGAATGTAACGTCATAGTCACATGACTTTCCGTTTTATCTCCAGGCTATTCTAGAAATAGAAATTTCTGTCTTTAGATTGGTACAGATGATGAAAAATTGAACTTCCTCTGATGATGAATTTAATTTCGTTCGATTCCGCATCCGCACTTTGTTTTCGTTTAACGTTAGTTTTTTTTTCATTAAGATTTTTTTTTTTTATAGTACCGGAAAAATAAAGTTAAAATCAATTTTAATCATCAACTTTATTTCTTTGTTATCAAATATCTTATGATAATGAAAAATAATTTTACAAATCAATAAATAAAAAAAAAAGTTTTTGGTCAAAATTAATCCGGATTTATTTTGTTGGCCGTAGGTAGACTTACTATTATCTTGTTGTTAAATAAATCCGGTTCAAATTTGAACTTACTCCAACTTTCGTATCTATCATTTCAAATTTTCAAAAATTGCGTTTTAGACTAACATTCGTATTGAACAGCGAAATTCATTTTTTTAATGTTCAAAATAAAAAAAAATAAAAATATTATTTTTGGTTGTACAAAATTTACCCGGATTTCTGTCGTACGTCGTAGGTAAAATTACTGTACATGTGTCTGACTTCAAATAAATCCGGTTTGAATTTGAACTTCCTCCAAATTTCACTTTCGTTGTTTTAAATTTCAAAGAATTTACTTTTTAGAATAGTACAATTATTTAACATTTAATAAAAAAAACACAAACAATGTCAATGTTTTTAATTTTTAACTTAAAAAATAATACAATGAATGATGCGCTTTATTTGACTCTTTGTTTGACTTTTTTCTATTATACGCACGTATAAAAAATATGACTAAACTTAGTGTTTACCATTTGTTAAACCGTTCAACATTTTTCATGGTTTGTTTTTTTAAAAAAAAATTCAGTTTATTTTCCTGTTTAATTCATTTTTTGTCTCACTTAATTCGCGCTCAACGGTGTTTCATTCATCATTTATGCTCGGTACTATTTTTTCCAACTTTAAATAAAACCTTAATGACTAAATCTGCTTTGTTTAACTTTGTTTAAAAATTCTAGTTTATTGAAGTGCTGCAAGTGAACAGATTTTTTTAATACTATCAAAGAAAACTTTTTTCGTGAAAAAAAACAACATTTTGATTACATTACAACATCTGGGAATCACTTTTTTTTTTAATTTGCATTCTTAAACTTAATTAAAAACACGTATTTTAGGATACAAAATCGCCAACTTTTATTATGACATATTTAGGATACTAGTAAACTAATAAGTTAAGAATTTTGTTAAGGGGGACTGTCACGTTACTAATCTTTAACCGAATTGCCAGCCGAATTCATCACTCGGCCAATCAGAAGGCAGTGTAGTCATGTGACCAGTGATCTCACTGTGTTCTGATTGGTGGAGTGATGAATTCGGATGGCGATTTGGATACGAATTCGCAACGTGACAGTCCCTCTTTAGTGTATTTTAATTCATCATAAAAATCACTTACTATCAATTATTATTTTTATTTATTTATTTATTTATTTATTTATTTATTTATTATTAATTTTTTGCACACTAATTTATTTATTCATTTATTTATTTATTTTTGTATTCAACGATCAACTTTTGATCAAATACTTAGCCAAATTATAACACTTATGTTAAAGTGGTAAGTAAACAGTTGAATGTAACAAAGACATATAGAAAAAATTTAGTCGAATCAAAACATTTATATATTTAAGGCTTTGATTTGAGAGTACAGTATATGAGACTTTTTGAAACTGGATTGGAATGAGTCTAATAAATTTCACAAAAATTGTACTAGGTTGTAATTATTAAGTGTAATGTTGTAAGTGTAAGTGTAACTGTTGTAAAGTTGTAAGTGTAAATTGTAATTGTAAGTGTAATTATTGTACTAAATTGTACTAGGTTAGGTTAGACCTAACCTAACCTGATGCAGGCATTTTATTGAATCTCTAGCCTTTTTTTGGCAAATAACATTTGTTTGATGTAGTCATTGTTTTTCGATTTTAACACATGTATTTGTATTTATATAACACATGTATTGGTCAATCAATTATCCATCAATTTTCATTTGATTGGTGTATTCGAATACATCAATTTTATTTTATTTTAGTTAGGTAAAAATAAATAAAAACTCTTGTATAGAACTGTTTAGGTTATTTAATAATATTTTCTCTAAAAACAAGTTAGCTTAAATTGATCCAAAATTGAAACTTAACCAACTCTTGCATAACGTAATTATTATTGTTTCAATGCGCTTATTCGAATAAAAATTTCATATTTTGCCAAAAGAGGCTAGACATTGTTTGCAATGTCTGGATCATATACATTGTCGGCAACATAATTAACAAAACAAAAATTATATAATTAGATTTTTTTTTTCAATAACTTAGTTACTTTACTTAAAATATCATTCAGTAGTTTAATCCGTTTCTCGTGCATTGCGTAACATGCCAATTTTCTGTCTGTTGCAAAAAGTTGCTAGAAATTTTAGCTTAACACACGTCAGAAGCAGCAATGAAATAATTTTTTTTTTCCAGTAACTTGAAGTTGACTAAATTGACAGGTTAAAGATAATCTTAGAATACATATTACATAAAAAGACGAAAAATTTCAACGAGACGAATTAGAGAAAGTGGAATCTTGAAGTTTTATTAAATATTTGATAGATGAGTCTACTATTATTGGTGGGTGGAAGCTTATGGACGATCGAGCATTTTTCGTGCGATTTTGTTTCTTGAGAATCGTTACAATTGCGATTAGAATAAGGAGGTTTTCGTTTCATTTATTTTTGTTTGTTTCTTTTTTTCAACTAATCTTTGGATGTTTAAAATATTTATCTTCAACTCGAACTGATATAGGACTGGTAATGTACAGTTTATGTGACGGGTTAAATTTGTTACAAAAATCTCGTACAATTCGAAAATCGCATATATCGAAATTTGTATTTAATGAAACTTGTACAGTGGACAATTTCAAAGTGAGTCCAGCATTTGGTGAATGAAAAGCAGTTATCAGTCATTTGTGTGGCAGTCACATAATAGCGAAGTTTTATTTCCTTTGACAAAGATTTGGAAAAATGTGTCTTTTGTCGCATAATCGTGAACTCGCATATAAAAATTGAGATTTAGTTGGTTTTTTTTAATTACAAGTCATATTTCAGAATTAGTGAATAGTGACATACTGTAAGTTGTGATTCTTAACAAATAATTGTTCTGTTTTGGTTTCATTATAAAATAACCAGTTACATCTAGTTTGTGATTATTATACAGGGTGTTCCTAAAACGCCTGCCAAAATTTAAACCACGGGTACAAAATATCAAAACAATACAAAAAACCTTATAAACATGAGTCCGGAAACAAAGGTCCTTTTGGAGATAGCACTAAGTAAAGTCATGTTTTTTTGTTCAATACGTTCGAGAAGTCCGAGGTGGAGAGTGATCGTTTTCTGGAACCATGTTTATATGGACTTCCCGATTTGTTTTGATGCTGTAGTTAAAGTGTTGTCAGACCTTTTAGAAACATTCTGTATAATAATTTATGTAATAGTTAGTAACTAGAGGTATGCCCGTCAAAAATGACGGTGAAGTTCTTAGGTGAAAAAAAAATGGGTTCTGTTGTATGAGTTCAAGTGGCCCATTGGGTAAGGTACTGTTATAGCTGCCGTTTGAACCCGGGTTCAAATCCCATGGAGGGAAAAATAAAAACGTGTTTGGCTTTACAATTTCTGCATTTCAGTGTGACAGACAGACGAAGCAAATTATGTTGTTAAGATAGATTATTTGATAACTTCAAGGTCGAGGTATGTTGTATTTTGAAATATTGAGAACAAGAGCTATACTAGTTTTTGGGTGTCTGCTTTTTCATTATTAAAGTTGCATGTTTTAGGGAAGTAAGTTTAAAACCGTGCACAAAGTGAAACTTTTTATGCAAAATTAATTCAATTAAATAATATTAGAATGTCAAACTCAACAAAAAAACTATCAAACCAGATATACCAAGCAAAAGTACTTTAATTTTAGGATACGAATAATGGTGGTGAAATTCGATAATCCAGGTATACATTTGTTCTGTATCTTCGTTATTCCTTATGTTAGACAATGCAATTCAAGGTTAAGGCATTTAAATGTGCGAGACCGATCACTAACCAGCAAAGAATAAAATTAAAATCGAAGAATGCAGCAATGTTGCGGATGACTGAACAAGTTTGCTAAAGGTTGCCGATTCTTGGTGAAGAGATGTGTTGAAAGAAAGAGAAAGATAGCAGTAGTACAATTACTTGGAGAGAGAAAAAAAAGGCAAATGCTAACGATTTGGAACAAAACTGCAATCAAGACCTCGGTGCATGGTGGAATTTTGTGTCGAAAGCAATTGACAGTGCAACCTACAATCAAGGACCAATTTTGGGTCCAAGTTGGTTGATCGGCGCCCAAAATTTGCTTCGGATGCGACGCGTGGCGCCGTTCGAGGCAACACACCCAACCTAGCACTTGTAGTTTCTCCTAAAGGTTTTGGTTCCATCAACACAGCGCTCACGTGCTATCGATCGCAGGAGTCGTCTCTCACACACTCTGCCTTTGCCTCTCCTTCCATGCCATTGGCTGGATGGGTTTGGTCGGGCGACGTCGCCACACTCGAGCTTTAGACATGCACTCGGGTCGCACGCGATCACCACGCTCTTCTTCGCCAGCTCTTTGCTCATTGGGTTTGTTGATGTTGTAGTCGAGTCCTGTGCGGGAATTGTTGGGAAAAAAATCACCCTGCAGGAGAACTCTAGACCTCAACACCACGCGAGAACAAGTCGTTCCTGAAACAACTAAAAAATAAGAAAAACGATCTTAAGAACTTGTTGGAAAAGCGAAAAACCAAATAGATGTTTATATTATATAACGCGGTGTGATAGTAGTAACCAGAAAAACAAAAATTGAGGCGTCGAAGTACCTCAACCTTTTTCAAACCAGCATCCGAAACCATCGCTTACGACGTGTTGTGTGTGTGTATGTGGTTGTCAAAGAACGTCATTTTTCATATTTAAAAGAAAAAGGACCAGTTTCGTCTTTGGTGACATTTCTCTTTGGGAACTTGCCCTCGGATATGGTTAGCAACAACGACTGAAGAGGCAGAGCAGTTTGGTATCTTTCCAAGGAGACTGTGTTGGCTCGCAACTTGCTCGTCTGTCGGGTCGTCGTCGCTACGTTGCGCAGGATTGTGTGGCTCGGCTCTAATAACAAACGATGGCGCAACACGGTCGTCGAGGGAAGAACTTGGCAGTCATCGTGTCGTTGGTACTTCTCTCAGGTAAGATAGACTCGGACGATGTCGTTTTCGTTGTTGTTATTGTTGTTGTCGTCGTTGATGATGGTGGTGGTGATGATGATGATTTACCGCAATTGACGCGAGTGCCGAGTCACGCGAATGAGTCGTGAGACGTGGTGCGCGTGATGTCCGCGTCAATCGGTGTCCCCTCTAAACTTGGCCCTAGGGTGGTTGTTAAATAGCAATTGCGATTTTTTTTCTCTGTGTGTGTGTTCACCTGTGTAACTGTCCATTTTTTTTTGTTGTTCGTTAAGATAGGTCGTTTTATTGGATAATAATGTCACCCTTTTTTTTTTGTACTTCTTGTGTTTTGGATTTACAGTTTTGCATTTTTTGTTTCGAATTTAAACAAAAAAAAAATCACGTTTTTAAATTTTGTATTCAGGAGGAAGAGTCGAATGTTAACCATGAATTTTTGTGTTTGTGTCAAGAGAGGTCAGATCATTGGATAATAATGTCACTCTTTTTTCACATAAAGGGTTAAATTTTGGCGTTTGGGATTTACAGATTTGCATTTTTTTTAACGAAATCTACCTTTTGTTTTATAATCAGGAATGATTCATGTTAACCATAAATATTTTTGTGTGAAGACAAATTAGTTCATTAGCTAATAATGTCTCCCTTGTTTGGAATTTTAAAGTTTTTCAACTTTTCTTCTTCTAATTTTGCTGAAAATCACTTTTTTTTGTAGTACAAATTTTGATTCTGGAAGTTAATTTTTTTTTGTGAAGAAAGGTCAGTCTATTGAAAAATACTTTTTACCCTTCCCTTTTTCTTTCGTTTTGCTATTTGGTGGGATTCGTGTAGGTTTCCACGTTTTTTCGAATGTAAGTGAAAAATCCACTATTTCTTTGTTGTTTTTCGCAGGAACGATGCAATGTTAAACATGTTTTGATCGTAGAATTTGGTGTCGTTTTAGAATTGAAAATGAGGGTCGAGATAACGCTTTCGTGTTGATAAACATTGAATAGGAAACAAGCGTGGAGGAGATAAAAGTGAACAAGTTTGTGCGCGACTTTTCCGAGACGTTATTCCAATGTAAGCGCAGCAAAGATAACGTTACTTTTGGGAATTTTCTCATGGGCATTTGTTACTTTTCGATAAGCCCAAACTGTTGGGTAGATCATGTTTGGGACATCGAACAACTGTTAGAATCGTATATGTAGTCAGATAAAGTTACAATGTCGCTAATCACGTTTTCAATAGGTCCGTAGATAACAGTCTTGTCTTCAATTACGTAGCGTTCAATCTGCTTTATTTTTAAAAATGCATTGTATTCTAACGTTCGAAACCACTGTTTTTTTAATACTATCATACGTTACTAAATATTTCAAATGTGCACACCAAAACTCATTATTTGCGTGTTTAAAACTCGTTTATTCTAACCAATGGTATAGTATAGGCTACTTCATATAGGCCGGTGTACGATTATTACTATTTTATTGGTATCCTAATGATATCTTAAATTATATTACTAAATTTTAATTTTAATTTACATGCTAATATGTTTCTACTGTATGATATATTGATTTCTAATTAAAAAGTTTTTGGTGAATTTATTTGCATAATTTATTTATCTATATCTAAAATCGATAAATTCCCAGTTTTGATATAAATTTTGACATTTTATTTATTAATATAAGATAAAAACTAATTTATAGAAAAATTATTTAATGATATTAAATTGTGTTAATCTCTTTTTTTTAACATTAGCGGATATCAATAAATTTTAACCTTATACCTTTTGACTAATGCTTTGTTAAAATCATTAATGTCAAATGTTTTCATTACATAGCCCACTACATGACATATAATAGTTATTTGTATCTAATTCAAACGGTAGGTCTATGACAATAAAAACTTCTGAGAAATGAGTTATTTATAGCTACGATGATAACGTTACGGGTATACTTAATTCGATTTACTATCTAATACTGGACACATAATACGGTTTCGACCATAGATATGTAATTATAAAATGATAAAATTCGAATTTAGATAGAAAAATCGAATAACCTTCGCGTGTTGACATTATCTAATTCGTGATAGAGATTGTTTTTTCTTCTTCTTCTTGTTCTGTTCCAAACTCTTGTTGTGTGTGATGCCAATGTATCGCACGCTATCGATTTCAATATTGACATTTTCCTAGCATTCTTTTACATTCAATATTTTCCAGTCTCCATATTTTGTGTGAAGCGTAGCAAATTTTAATGAAATCGATTCTCTTCATGTTTGCCATGTGAAACATCCCAAAATTTCTCCTGCACCACCATCTTTTGAGGTCAGTTAGATTTGAAAAATTCATTCAGAAACCAGTGGATTGGAAAAGCTGATGTTTACTAAGAAAAGTCGTTGTTTGGGATGGAAATTTATCTCTTCGACGACGACGACACGAGTTAGTGGAATTAAATGGAAAGAGCGACAAAAAAGACTTTTTTTTTTCCCACACCGAAAAAGTGGTGCTTTGAGTAAGTTTCAAAAGGAGTTTTTGGTGTGTCGAGAGTGTCTTTACTGCTCTTACGTTCATTTAGTTTTTTGTTTATTTTTAAAGTTTTATTTTTTCTAATCTGATTTGTTGTTTAAAAAAGAAAAATGACACTTTTTTTTTATATACTTTTGTTAGTATGGTTTCTCTTATATAGCTTTGCGACAATTTTCAACGCTGTTGTTTTGCAGTTGCATTATGTTTGCAGAAGTCAAGAAAGCGTCGCTTTTGGATTTTAATTGGGTTCGCGTGATTTAATTAATGTGCAACGCAGAAAACCGGCTCGTGCCTTTCAACTTTTCAGCATTCCTGTTTCATAGCAAAGCTTACAAATTATAATTGGCTCTATTTTTTTTTCTTCATATTTTAGTTTTACATAAAGAATACCGAAAATTGCCTCCTGCGTTTGTTGTAGCTTATGAGGAAGCGTTTCAAGAACGTCAAAAGAGTAATAATGATGGAATGTCATAGAACTGCCTGGGAAATTTAATTTCATACTTGTCAACCGTGTATTATTGTTCACGCGGAAAATTATATGCCTGTATATATAAAACGGATACTAAATATAGGCTTTAATTATTATTATTATTTTTTTTTTTATTTATTCATTTTGTAGCGTTAGCTTTTCAATTCAGAGGTAACTAAATAAGGCATTACAGTGACTGTAACCTTGCATTTATTGAAAACCGTTTTTTTCTTAATGTTTCAAATATTTATTAAAGTATTTATGTATATATATAATGAAACATGTAATAACTTATTAGTTTACTGGGTGAAAATATTAGCGAGTTTGCTGCTTTCAGGACAAGTGTGTTCTC
The DNA here is from genome assembly GCA_034695005.1 of Cryptops parisi. Taxonomy (NCBI): domain Eukaryota; kingdom Metazoa; phylum Arthropoda; class Chilopoda; order Scolopendromorpha; family Cryptopidae; genus Cryptops; species Cryptops parisi. The sequence goes on from JAQIWH010001984.1 coordinate 17,865, forward strand.
AATTCGCGAATATGCTTCTAACATTCGCGATTTTTTTTTCCAACAATTCCATTAAATTGATAAACTTGTAAAAAAAAACCTTATAAAAAACATAAACACGTAAATATAAACAATTAACCAATTTTTGTTTCATCACAAAAATTCTCATTCTTAACATCATCGCCAGTATAATCCTAAAAAAACGAATTTGTGAGAGGGGTGTAAAAAGATGAAGCTATTGGCTTCCTAATAAAAATTGAAACAGAAAATAGTCTATAATCATCATTGTTTATAAGCTAAATAAGAATCTTAAGTTTAGAGATAATTCATTGATCCATTTATATCTTATGCACGGACATACAAACAAACAGACAAACGTCAACTTTTTGTTAATAGATACCGTATGTAATTTGTAGCTCTGTCATATCTTAAAAAATGCTAGTAAACATGTTTTTAATGTTTTGTTATTCCCATCAATGAAATGGATAGCTTTAAACCTGAGTGCATGTTTATAGCGTTAAAATCAATGAACGTTGGCTAAATGTGACTTAACTAGCTGATTTTTGACATTGGACACTCGATAAGAGGGCTCAGTGGGAGGAGAATGAACACCACGTTTCACCTCATTTATCCGTTAACCTTTTGCCAATTAATGGGACAGCAATTAACGACCGGCAACCCATTGGCGAAAATTAACCACCTGATAATTTGATGCTGAAAACAACTCCCACCACCAAAAAGAAAAACTCCCGCCATCTTCACTTTCACGAAAATTCTTGACATTTTCCGACGAAACAAACCCAGAAAGTTAACTGCGACACAAGACAAGTTACACGATTACACACGACGACAACAAATAGTTTCACTTGTTAATGAGGGAGCTGCATTCTTTTTGAAAACAGGTAGAAAAGTTATTGTACGACAAAAAAATCAGTTTACAAAGTTATGCTGGATAAATAACAAAAAAAAAATTTTTTTGTTAACTTTTTAGTTTTAAAAATAGTTCTAGTTAGCAAATAACTCATGATAATAACACACTGACATGTTTGTTTTCGTATGTTATTATTTCATGTATTCTCTTTCTCAAACGTTAGTGCTTTTGAGCGGATTTTGTCATCGCCGGCTAATGAGAGCTGTTTCTTCCGCTGGGGAAAAATGGTAATACGTACATTAGCAAAAGACGTGACGTTTTTGATGTTGGCTTTTACACTTCATGAAAAATGTAAAAGAGTGGAAAAGTCTTAAGAATTGTGCAACAACGCGGATTGTGCGTTTGGATGATGTTCGTTTTTGTTTGTCAAATTTTGTAGTAATGAACGATGCCAACGTTTTAGAAATCATTGAATTATTCATACTACGAAGCAACAAACTTGAAAAGTACTGTTGCAATTCCTTTCATCTGGGAATTGCTAAATGCGACTTTTCTAACATTCTCTTCTCGTAAAGGATTATTTCGCTAATAATAACTTCTACGCAATCTACATATAAAAATCACATTTTAAAGTAGTGTCATGAGTAAATTACCATGTAAAGTTGACATAAACATTGTAATGAAGGCAATATAACGATAAGCCACATTTTCCAAAAAAATGACATTTTCACATCAAACTGTTTCTTAGTACAGTTTCTAGCTTGTTACTTGATCATTTTCCTGATTTTCTAGAAAATGACAGCGTAATATAGAGAATCACCTTGTTGCTCAGTATGGTACTGTATGGACTTTCTTATCAAAAAAATGGCTTTCCTGAACAATTTCAGAAATGTGGCGTATCGTTATATTGTCCAAAGCCCTTTCATGTAAAAAATGTTTGTTTGTTTGTTTTTTTTATTTATTTATTTATTTTTTTTTTTGTAATGTATCTTTTTTTAAAGAAATTAGTTAAATTCAAAAATGTTAGCAGCAAAAGAAGATGAATTTATTATGTATAAGTACTATATAAAACAGAAAGGTATTAAACGATTTTAAACTAAAATTAAAAACATAATTTTTGAAATTTTGAAAATTTTTAGTAAGAAAAACATGTTGGGGTAACAAAAAAAATTTTAATTTTTAATTTAAAAATAAGTAAAAACATTTCCCATGAAAATGTCAACTCAAAATTCTTTTGTTTCAAAATTAAAAAAATCGATGTTGTTATACATTAAATGTTATTAATCAGCTTTAATATTAATTAGTAATTATTATGTAAACACTGTAGAGCTAACACTTGTATAGAAACTTTGAGAATATCATTTTCATGGGAAGTTTGGCAATGATCTCAACAAGATTTGGTTTGTTTACTTACACTCATTATGCAGGTCATGTTTTTAAAAGTAAATGAAGTTCACCTACTAATAACACGTTCATTCATAGGTAAATAGTGAATATATTACAAACTTTTTAGTTTTAATGAAATACTCGATCAATATGTACATATACATTCAAAGGTTGCAAAATTGTCAAGTTAGTCACAGTACTAACATAATTAAAAGGCTGACATTCACCGAATTTAAAATTTCTTATTTATTTTACTTGAAGAATTAATTTTTTGAAACGGTTAATTCTTTAAAGATATAATCAATATTTGATGCGAAAGTAAAGTATTTAAATTAATAAATATCGATCATCAAAATTTTGTCAGTCATTATGGAAATTGCCCGTAAGAAAATAAAATCCAAAATTCTGTGCGCACAACCACCGATTGATACATGACTAACATTTTTAATATTCAAGTATGTAACGTAAACATATTTTGTTCATTTGAAAGTAAAGGAAAAATAAATTTACTATGCGTACTGAAAAATGTATTAAGCGATTCTGAACCAAAAATTGGAAATGTTAGTAGATAACCATATTTCATGTATCATTCTTTCCCGTTGATATAAGCGGATGTTAATTTGGCATACTATAAGATGCGTGAATAATTTTCATCGTTTGAAAGTGATTAATTTATGAAAAGGGGGACTTAGAGTGGAAGCTACTTTAAAGACCGATATGAAACCGCATATTTGAAGAGGTTTGTAAACAATTTAATATGCTGGTGTACGTTAATGGGTGTGCGATTGGAATTGCAAAACTTGCTCAGCAACTTACTACTGCGTAGTAACGTCGTCGTTTCGAGAACGTTAAAAAGTGATGAATTTACGAGAAAGTCATTACGATTTTATAAACAGTTTGGAGATTCGTTAAGTTGTTTTCGTGGACAGATTGCCCGGAAAAATTTGTGCACGTTTTAAAACGAGGTTCTATTTGACGCATCGATATTTTATATCGTAACATGATATACGGCGTGATTTTCACCAGTTTTAAATGTTTATTTCTAATCCAAAATTTAATATCGAAACGTGTGGAACGTTAAAAAATAAACAAAACAAGCTTTAAAGATGTCCTTCGATAACCAAGTAATGGTATACCGTATGTATAAACAAATATAATTTATCACGTATGAATGAATAAATAAATAAATAAATATAAAACATTTAATTATGCGTAATTGGTTTCGTTATTTTTGAAAAAAACATGACATTTCCTGTTTGTTTCACTTCAGTATTTGTTTACATTGTTAAATAAATTTCTGGTGTTTGAATACAGGCAAAAATGTTATTTCATTTTGACAGTTCGTAGTTTGTGAAATATAAATAACAAGACGACAAGTTGAACATATGTTTATGAACAATTCATCTGTAGAAGTTTTTTATACTTGTGTGTATATTACAACTAATGCTTTATACGTTCCAAGAAGAGCAAAAGTATCATATTGCTTCAAAATAACACCAAAATGACAAGTGACTAAAACACTGGCAAACCAGACATCATATTGTTTGATGTTTGGTTGCTTCATAACAATGTCTAAAACATGTACTGTACATTAAAAATGCTTTTTAAGCATGCTGTTTATATAGCCTACTGTCATATACAGATATACTGTATGTACATACGTATTACAAAAAAATTCAATCCAATTTTTGATTTTTGCATGCTTGGATTATGCAAATTAAAACTTATGCAAACTCTGAGTATCGTAATTTTGATATTCAATTTATGTTTAGGGTAATTTTATTTTTGATTTCTGCATGTTTCGATTTCTGCGAATTTTGATTCACGCGGATTTCGATTAATGCAAAATTTAAATTATGCGACCGTTGAGTCATTTGATATTTGATTTATGCGAGTTTGGAGTAATTCCATTTTTGATTTCTGCAATTTTCGATTTATTTATTTATCCATTTGATTCTTTCACATTGAACTTTACGTTGCTTTTATATTGGCAGTTTTTGCGAAGGAAATGTCCTTTGCAAAAACCGCCAATGTGAAATGCGGCTCTTGTTTAATGCGGTTTTTTTTTGGTACATTGGTACATATTCTCGAAAGTTTAAAAAAAAACATAAACTTGAAATGATAAATTTCACTTAATTTGGTAAAGCGGAATTTGGGATAATCGGAATTCGGATAATCGAGTTTTTAGTGATAAACTTCTAAAAACTATGGTTTATATGTATAACCACTTATTTGTTTATTTATGTATTGGATTTTAAAAATAAATAAAATAAAAAATAAATAGTGTACATTTATTAGTGAGGTTATATAGTTCTTTAGTACAGTGAAATTCGGTATTATAATCGCGGATAATGTTATTAATCAGTTATTATTATCATTATCAGTCGATCAAACACTAAAACATTTTAGTGTTTTATTTCCATTGGTTAATGCTATCAACCGGCTATTGTTATCTAAAAGCATCAGTCCCAAAATTATCTCATTAACCGGATTTCACTGTATAATTGAATTTATATATAATCCGTTATTTTAGAAAGTTAAAAGCGTGAAAAGGCATACTATAGTGTAACCTCACTTTATAACTCGGCAGTAAACGCTGTGTAATATACATGGTAGGTTCTTCGAAACCCATTTTCAGTTGTTTTTTTTTCGGTCTATCCACTTTTGTTGAATATTGCTTAGAGCGTTGATATGTGTGACTAACAAATTTTCGAATGTTGTCTCACGCACAAGACGCAATGTTCCTCGTCTCGAGTCATTTAGGAGAGAAAACAATCTTTTCCTAACATAGCCGACGAAGAAAATTTTGACGGGTTTTTCGGAAATTACGATCATCATAAACTTCCTCCCCAGAGTAATTTTTTTCCTCCTAGTGTTTTTCAGTTCCTTTTTTTTTATATTATAAATTATTTAGTTCCATAGACGTGTTAGGCCTATGAAGGCTTTGCGTGTATATAGTCACGAGCAGAAATTCTTCAGTCATAATTTTTTTCCCCGTCACTACTATTATTATTACTACTACTAGTAGCACTACTCGAGTTTAGAAAGTGGTTAGAAAAATGGTTTCCGAAGCAATTTCTTCAGTGGTGTGCATTTTAAAAAAAAAATGTTTCTTCAAACAATTCTTAAAGGAAATTGCAAATTAAAATTTTTTTTTTTTTTTGGTTAAGTACAATTTTTCATTTCAAAGCATTTTTTTTCTACTTTACCAAAAAAACATGTTCGTTTTTTTTAATGAATTTTACAATAGGATTTTTTGAGGGTTTTAATATTCACAAAGTAACTAGGTGATCAAGTCAAGAAAACGAGTAATTTTCGCAAATCCTATTTGCTGTATGACACGGTTAATTGTGTCGTACATTACAACTACGCCAAACGCAGATGTAAACTGCGTTTCTTAATTTGGTAATTTCAGACTTTTTTCGAAAGTCTAAAGAGGATAAGTTTTGAAGTTTTGATTAACGTGAAGTGTTATTTTTTTATTTTATATTTATTGTTTAACATCCACTGGGAATAAAACAACGAAACAAATTACATAGCATAATATTAAATAGGAAAAGTGACTTTTTAAAATGAGAACAATTTTTGGTACAATTATGATAAACACGTGTTAAAGGGAAGTTTATTCCATGTTTGCAATAGCTTGTAAGGAAATCTATCGATATTCGATTGTCGAAATAGAGAAGTGATTTGGAGTTTGTAAAGTAAACCGATAATTTTGTCGAGTAGTAGTAGAGTTCACAATATACTGATTGAGGAAATGTAGTGGGTGGACATTATAACGAAAGTCATTACTAATTTCTAAAGGTCGATAATAAGTTATCATCTGGAAGATTTTTAAAAGTGTTTACGAGTTCGAAGAAAGTTGGTTATGGATTAGTATCTGGTAAGACGAAACAGTATTCTAATATGACGATCGTAGGCAGCTTGAAGGCGACGTATGCGAAAAGCGAGAACCATCAACCCTAAACGGAGATGCCATAAATTATGATGGGATTAATTTTAACTTTAAGAAAAGTTATTTTTTGTTTATAATCCAAATTGAGGCGTTTTGTGGGGTAAATTCACCAATTGATAGAGTTAGTGATTTTTTTTCAACGTGAAAGGAAAAATTCGGATTTGGATTGAACCAGATACCAAGTATTTTTATTGGATTATTTTTATTTATAAAAGGGTTTGTAATAGTGAGTCGTTTGGTTTTTTAGTGTATTGAGTTTAAGGCCTTAGGAAAGTCTCCAATCGAAAATGATTTGCAAATCAGATTTAATATTGTGATTAGTTACATGATGTTCATGCTTAGGGTAAGTGTGAACAAGAATGTTATCATCAATATAATTATAGAGTTCGCCATGTAAGGGCAGATTATGAATATCATTAGCGAAAAAGCAGCATGTGGAGAACCTTGCAGCACCCCATTGGAAGAAACTGCTTTCGAATCTGGGTATGAATTGATTTTAAAATAACGGTCAAAGAAATAGTGATTGAGAATTTTAATGATTGGAGGAGATACGCCTAATTTTGATGCAAGTGTTAACGACAGATTTACGGCTAAGGGTGTCAAAGCCTTAGAAAGATCTGTTTGTATAATGGTGATATTGTAATGTTTGGGAATCTATGAGGTTATTAAATATAGAGTTTGCAAGAAAGGTACCAGATTTGTCTTCAGTAATACCGAAAATGTTTTGATGACAGATGATATGAACTAAACGTGAAAGTTAAAAAACTATAATTTTGTCGATAACCTTAACAAGCAAGGGGAAGCGAGGCAATGGGTCGAAATAATGAAAGTTTATCAACTGGGCTACCCTTATAATTAGGAAATATGGTAACTACTTTAAAAGTGATAGGATAATTTTGAAATTGAAAAATCAAGTTAATAATTGTAGAAATTATATTAGGGGTTGCATTGGACAACCCCAATTATTGATGACAAAACAATTTAGTATATTTTTGTTTTGATGGTTATTAGTAAGATACCTGGAAATCATCTCCACAATTCCAGATGGATAGGAGTTGGAGGGGGGTTGTGTGAGAAAGTAGTGTTAGGTCCTGTTGTGTATACGGGTGTTGAGAAATATCAAGGGGATTATTACACCATTGTAGATAATTTTTTTAAAGACCAGGGTGAAGGGAAATAGGAATAAATAACCATAATAATTAGCCTGAACATATTAACTGAATTATTCATATACATAATTTGAAATTTTATGTATGTGTGTCTGTCAGGTTTATACACTTCTAAACGGAACGCTCTAATGATACGAAATTACTGTACATCGTTCTGTTGTAAATTTCTAGGTCAACGCAACAATTTTCAACCTAATGTCATGTAAATTCCGAGATATGAACATTTAAAGTACAACATTTTGTCATTGAGGGGTTATGTGGATGATTATTAAATGAAGATATCATAGTAACCTTTTAGTAACAAATAACATTATGCCACGATGTCTTGAATTTGTTGTTAAGAACACCCTGTAAAAATCCTAATCTCAATTTTTCAAACGTTTTGTCAAACTTCAAACTGTCAAACTTTTGTCTGGGCGGATTTTGGGGGAATCCAATTAAACTGTGGTGTTAGAAGGAGGTCGCGGGGGTCTCCCTTCTGTGATACTAGTTGGACAATTGCGCACAGAACCAACTATAGGTTGCGTTTTGTATCATATTAAACATTTTATTTATTCACAATATCCGAACAAAATAAATGAATAAAGATGTTGGGAGAGAGACTTCCGAATGAATGAACGCTGCGAAGCAACATGAGACTGCACAACGAACGAATGTTGCAAAGCAACATGAGATTATAAAACGAGCAAATGTTGCCAAGCAACATGAGATTACAGAATAATAAAAAATTACAGATTTCCCATGTTGAACAGCAACATAAGTCTAAACAAAATGATGCCTACATACCATAAATATTTATTTTTATTTATTTATTTTATAATAGCTGCGTCCCATAGGAACAAAAGATGAATTAAAACATGAATGCAAATAATAACAATTAAAACATACAAGTACATAACACATGAAACAACAAATGATATGATAAATGACTTAAAACTATAAAACAGGTTAACTGTATAAAATATATTTTTTAAGTGAATTTTTAAAGTGAATACAAGTGACATTACATTTGGTGTTTTTACATTTGAAGGGAAGCATACGTAGAGGAGTTGGCAAAGAATTCCATTCTGCATAGGTGTTGAAAGGATACCTTCTAAAAGCTGCAGTAGTGAGATTGAGAGGGAGCACCAATTTGTTGCTTTGTGTTGTGCGTGCTGTTTCATATAGTACGTGCATGTGTCACCTTTTTTTGCGACCTTTGATGATCTTCGCATAAATCAATCACTACACATACTGTATTTGCAAAATAAGCTAGAAAATTCAATTGCGTAGGCATTTTATACACCAGCATTTCATTCTGCTCAATTTCACAAACTCATGTTTATCCAACACGTTTCATCTTAGTCTTTGGTCATTCTTGAGGGGGAGAGGTTTCTCTATGGGGAGCTTTATTTAATTACTTTTGGGGTTTTGATGCGTGTGACTCTAGAGATCCTTGGCAACTTTTTTGTTACTACACTATAATCTTAGGCAACCCATGAATCGAGGGATTTCTTGAACGAAGCAAATTGCATTGGTGCTGATGTTTGCTACTACTACCTACTACTGTTACGTTCCTCCCCCTTTTTTATACCGCCTTTTTTTTCTTGCAATCTCTTTTTTTTCGGACGTCGTGGTCGTGGAAAGCATGTCCAATAGCATAGACTGCGCTTATACATCTTCGCCAGTAGCAAATAAGAAGTGTCGTTTTCATTTCCCCCCGTAACTTTCATATTTTTTCTCTTACATTCTACTTCTTTTAAAACCTTTTTTGCTTTTTATACGTATACATATTTTTTATATATCTATATATAAAAAGGTGTATGTGTGCATGTGCAAAGAAGCAGCGAGAAGGTATATCATAAGTTTGCCAGTGTCGACTTGATCGATTTTTCATTCATGGTTGGGATTTTTATTTTTCTGGTTTTTCTACTTCTTCTTCCACTCGTTTTTCTCCATTTTTTCTTTGGAAAAAATATACGAAAAAAAAGTCGGACTTGATATTACATCGATGGTATTTTTTTTTTCGTATATACTATATATCTCTAAACCATTCCCTTGTAGATGTTAGAAAGAATTTTTTAAAGGTGTTGTGTTATGGCATTTGGCAAGGTTACAGTTTCAAAATTGGAAGTCATACTTTTACAATAGCGATATTTATTTATTTATTTATTTATTTATTTATATGTAT
>JAQIWH010001985.1:0-27389 GCA_034695005.1 Cryptops parisi
ACCATTTACACACTGCTGATGATGAAACCAAGATGCTTCAAAACTTGTTCAGTTTTTTATTTATTTATTAATTTATGTATAATAAAAACAAAATGGCAAATACCTACAAAAAACGTTATCAAACTTCGTATCATCAAATTGAATATAACTCATTTCGCCAAGATTCTTCAAAAAACACAAAAGTTTTTTAACCACGTGTTCTAAAAAAGGAAACCATCTTACATCTTTGCACATATTGTTGACTTGTTGTTTAACTTAAACTTACTTACTTTAACTCAGGAAGGTAGAATTGCACCTCGAAAATACTTCCAAGTCATTTTTGAAAAATATGATACTTAACACTCTTTTACACCAAGTTCTTCAATTACATTCCAAACATTAATTCTTAGTTTCTGCCAAAAAGTACAGTTTCTGTTATTCAACGTCATGGTCCTGGTGTGACATTTTGACGTCATATAAAAAGTTTTAGTTTAAAACAAAAGATAAGTCACGATGACCAATTGGTTATAATGATTTGTAAATCTTGATTTCAATGTTGATAAATGTAAATCTGAAATGTCTAACTTTTCAAAATTTGAACTTTGGAAATGTGAACTAAAATTTTCTGTATATTTAAATTTATCAACTTTTCAATTAGATTATATAATGTTTGAGATTTTATAATAAATTAAATTTTAGAACGTTAAAATTGGTTAGCATTGCATCACTAGTATGTTACATTAGTAGTTTTTTTTTAATAATCACTGTTCTTATTTAAGTTTAAAAAACTTGATTGGCTTTTTTTCCGTCATTCATTAGGTTCTCTTAATTAATTAGCTACTCCAAATATTTTTAATTGGCAAAATTTTCGTTCAAAGTTGTAGGTTTTAAACTTGGTTTACACGTAACGTTTGGTTTACACGTATCCGGCATGAAGAGATCAGTTTGACTGATCTCATTACTTCACTACTCACTACTCATTTACTTTATGCAATTGTATAAACTTGTCGTCCACATGTACCGTTTTGCCTGTGCAGTCTGGCATTCTCATGCAGAACTGACGACAAAAGGTTACGTGTAGACCAGGCTTTAGATACTGAGGCAAATATACTTTTTCCTTTTCAATGATAAATAATGACATGATATTCGAAAATAGTGATTTATTAGTATACCATACACAAATCAATAGTGTGTATAACACTATGCGTAAAGCGAACAGAAATGATTAATATATCACCAGTGAAAAATCATTAAAGAAAACAAAACAATATCTACCTTATTGACTTGAAAAACCTTTTCAGAGCACGACGTTTCGCCTCCCATTTAGGGACTTCGTTTAGTTGGAGGCGAAACTTTGTGGGAGTATTAAAAAGGTTAAAAAACATGTCAGTAGGGTAATTTGTTTTTCTTTATGAGTGATAAGTAATGTTTATCAGGGTAGGAAATTTAGTTATTGAAATAATTATTAGTGACTCTGAATACTCTACGTATGTACAAAAAAAATGAAATCTAACACACCCATTCGTTCATTGCATCATCATTCTTGCTTATGTACATCACAATATTAGTATTTTCATTTCTTACTTGCAAACATTTTGATAATGGGTAAATACACACATCATCGGTTACCCATGACCATAACTGTGACCATGACCACCGTGATGTCCATGACCACCATGATGCCCATGTCCATAACTATGATGACCATGATGTCCATGATCATGATGACCATGATGCATTCCATGTCCATGGTGACCATATCCATGATGACCGTGGTGACCACCGTGGTGTCCTCCGTGATGCATGGGCATTAATATAACATGATGTTTTCCATGCCCACCGTGCCCGCCGTGCCCGCCATGATGGGAATGACCATGGTGTCCGTGTTGCTTATGGTAACTTCCATGATCGTGGTGGCCACCATGATCATGATGTTTCTTGTGTTCATTTCCATGATGGCCATGCTGCATGTAGTGTTTGTCGTGATGACCGTTGGAATGCTTGTCTTCGTGGTCGTGGTTGTCGTGGTATTTGGCTTGGCGATAGTGATCCCAAAACTTGTCGTAGTGTTCGTATTCTTCTTTGTGATGCACTTTTTTGTAACCGTCTTTCTTGTGGCCGTAGTCGTGATGTCCACTCGAACCGTGCTTGTTTTCCTTGTGTTCCTTATGATCGTGGTGGTCGTCGCCGGATTCTTTGTAGGATTTGTGGCTGTCACCATGGTGCTTGTCGTAATTCCCGTGATGGTTGTGCGATCCGTGGTGATTGTGGTGACCTTTATTACCATGGTGGTGAGTGTAGTGCTTGCTGGGGGATGCGATCAGATCGAATTTGTCTGAACCAGCTGTTTCCTGATCGGATTCCTTTTCGGCGAATGCGCCCTCGTAGCCAACCAACACCGCCATCAGACACAGACACAACTGAAAATACCATGGATATGCATGTTATTATAATTTGTGAATAAAATTAGTGGATGGCAAAGTGCAATGAGCAGACATCGTACAATAAAATAAATCCTTGTGATCCGTGAAGATTACTTTTTCTATCCAAAATTAGCAATCCCTTCAATAAAAATTTTGGTTTTGTTGTTTTAATATAATATAATATACAAAATCAAGAGTTATGAAGAAAATAATGCTGCGATAAATAGGCGACGTCAAAACTAATTTTACTTTTTTTTATAGATTTATTTGTATGTAGCACTTTTTGAACGTTGTATTTTGTTTAATAGGTTTAAGTCTAACTTTTTAATAAATAATAATAATATCCGGTACAGTATTTCAAACTTGTGTTATTTTATGATAATCTTCTATACATGTAGGTTAAGTTTTTATACTATCGTTTACAAATGTGTGATAATTGCAATAAAAGATAGATAAAAGGCATAGAAATTGATATATAGGGTGGGCCAAAAAAAATGTTACCAATTTTTAAAGAGCGATTTCTCATGAACTGCTTAATCTAGACATATTTTAATATATGTTTAGATTAAGCGGTTCCTGAGAAATCGCTCTTTGAAAATTGATGACATTTTTTTGGTCCACCCTGTATATCAATTTCTATGCCTTTTATCTATCTTTTATTTCAATTATCATACATCTGTATACGATAGTATAAAACTTAACGTTTGTTGTTCCGATTTCCCTGAAAAAGAAACATTTGTCGCTTTCATGTACAAGCAACAAATTTTCTATTACATACGCATGGCGGTAGTAAAAAGCAAGTATAAAACGCCAGACCCTGTAATTAGCTCGAAATAGAACATTTTCTAGCTTAGTTTTTTTTGGTTACGTGTCGATTCGTATGAAAGTGAAATGGAAATGGCAGAAATTCGAGTAATAGGTGAAACTTAATGGAAAAATGTTAAGTGTTCTTTATCTACGTTGTTCATCGTCCCAATGCGAGATGAGCCATGAAAAACACCAAGTAAACGTTCATCGTAGGCGTCACATCATAACTCATTAAAACCCTTTATAGTTGAGTCGTAAAAATTCAGGTGTTTTGCCATTAAACGACTACTCACGCGGTTACCTAGAACCAATTCTGGTTTTCATTCTAAACACTAAGTGTCTTTGTCGCCCAAATGGCGACAGTCATCCTCTAAACGCGTATCTGTCGAGTGAGGACATGAAATAAACCAACAAAACCTCGAAGGTCACTTGGATCATAAATATTAATATCAGACGCTAGAATTCGGTCAATTTTTGATTCACGTTTTGAGTCATGTTATTAGGTTTATTCTTGGTTTAAAATGTGAAGGGTGTCAACGGAATTCGCAAAGTATCGAAAGCCTTAGAAATATTGGAACAAAATTAAACGGCTTGGTGTAAGAGAGTGTAACAATTTTGCAATTTCGAGGAAAACGAGTTTAATGATTTGAACTTGCCTTGCTGTCTATACTTTACACTTCTTGCACTAATATCTTTGCATATATTGTTGTTTTGATCAAAATTATGCGTTAGAGAGATGGAATTGCACATAACACATTCGAAAATGCTTCTTGGTCATTTATGTTAGTTAACACTTTTTTACACCAGGCTCTTCATTTATCATTTATTGGAATTTCGAAATCTTGAATTTTCTAACGTTCTCGATGGTTAAGAGAAATCATTTGGCACTAGGACCATTGAAACAGTATAATTCAAACGTTAAGCACAAGTTATCCAAAATTGTTCAGTGGTTTTAATTCTTTTACCAAGTTAGATTTGAATGTATGTAAGAGTTCTTGAAATATCCAATAATAGAGAAATTTCCAATTGGAATATGAATTTATGAATAGTTTTTGTTGTTTCTTGAAGTATAAAAGTAACATCTTGTAATATGATAAGCATAAAATTATTAACGTTAACATGTCTATGGAATGTCTTAAAATTTTAAAATTCTATACGAAAACGAATGAAAAAATTCTCATCATTTTTTTTTGGGAGGGGGGTTAAAAGAATAGAATTAATGCAAATTATTTTCATATACAATCTTGATATATATTTACTTTTTAGTAAACAAAAATTTAGAACTGACATTTAAAAGTTCATGGAATGTTAACTAAAATAATATGTCTGATTTTTTTGTGTAGTCATTTACAATTAATGCAGTTGAGTATATACATTCTTGATATCGTCTTTTCACTTTAAATAAATTGGATACAGTACTGTATGAATATCTACGGTATTCAGTATTTGAAAACGTAACAAATTTTGTATACAATCATTGACACTTAGCAGTAATCTTTTATATAGGTCAGTAGGTTATGGACTTTCCGAATCTTTAAAAAAACTGAATCTTTTTGTACAAATCAATATTTGTAACAAAAATTAAATTAACAATTTCTATTGACTCATAAGACAAATAATAATTGATCTTACCTTCGAAATGTGCATGGTGACCGTTAAGACAGCTTTCTTAGTGATCCAATCCTCTTGACTGTCTGAGTTGTGTCAAAGACACTTGGTGTTTTGTTGCCTTGGCTCATCGACTTTCAGCTTTTATACCTGAAATCGTCAGCAATTGGGCAAAAGTTTTCTTGCTAGAAAACAAGTGAAGCAAAACATGGACACTCTTTGGTACATTTTGGTGTTCCCACCCACGTGTCACCATCCTTTCTCGTTTGTCAAAAAAAGGTCTTTCCTTTATTTCTAGTGTCAAAGTCCGACTCGTTACGTGCTATTGCCTGTCCAAACATACACAAAAAATTTCACACTTTTTTTTTTAAAAAAAAAAATATTTATTGCAGATTTTTGTTGTGCTATCTGCGACTTTACTTTCAATTCGAAGTTCTGGTTTTTTTGTTTTTTAATATTAGTTTTCATACTGTTAAAACTGTATCCGGATGAAATATACGTCGTTTCGCATCACTGAAGCGTCCATCGTTGTCTTGTGCTTTGTATGTAATTTTGTATCAATTTAAAGGTCTTTGGGGAAGTGATATGTACGTTTGGTGTTAGTGGGATATATATGTTTTTTGTTGGTTTGTTTGGAGGTTGGGTAGGAAGAGGAAGAGAAAGTAATCAAATTTTTGGATGAGTAAGGGAAAAAAATGTCAGTTTTATTGAGGATCCAGAGTCAACTGTTACAAAGATTGGAATAAACAAAGGAAATGTTGAGTTTTTATTCATGTTTTTTTGGTGTTTTTATTAAAAAGTTGCGATTTTAATCGTTTTTCTTGTTTTACGCTAGCGAGCTTCCGATATGTTTTGTTTTTTGTAAAATAATAAAATTTTGTTTTGGTTACAAATCATTCAAATGTTACTATGTACAGTACTACAAGAAAATAGAGTTTATAAACAATTACATTTTTCCACATTTTATTAAAATAATTTTTATTTACAAAAAAGTTTTTGTAAATATTTTTTTTTCTTAAATTTATAAAAAAAAATTATATAAATTTTATAAAACTGTTTTATAAATCATAAAAAAATAAATTTGTTCTATAAATTTATAATATTTTTCTAAATTTATAAAATATTGTTTCATTAAAAGTTTGTTTTATTAAAGTAACAATAGTACATTAAAATAACAATAGTACATTCTAAATTAATAAAAATAAGTTTTTTTTTAATCTATAAAAATATTTATTTTTAAATTTATAAAAAAACAAACAAATATTTCTGATGTTTAAACATTTAATTTTTGTTTTGAAATATTGGTGCATTCTATTTGTTATCATGCTACTTTTATTTATATAGTTTAAATGGTAGGTTTAGTTAAATTAGTTTTCAGTTTATTACTACTCTGAATTGATTGTTTTTATACACTTTAGATTAGTGAGTGAGTTGTGAGTTTGGGAGTGAGCGTGCTCGGAATGGAACGTATACTGCCATCTATAGTGGATTATGAGAATATACTGTATTTTCTCATAATAGTTCATAGTAGTTCAATGCATCAAAAGCGCATAAAATGAAAACCGCATAAATCTTTTGCATAAATAAAGTCCACCGCATAAGTCCACATTTAAACAAAAGCTCATATATACATAAATAAATTTAAACTTGCATAAATCAAAAATAAAATTACTCAAAACACGCATAAATTGAATATCGAATTGCCGAAAGATTGCATAAAATTCAATTCGCATAAAGCTAAATTCGCGTAAATCGAAACACACAGAAATCAAAAATGGATTATTTGCATTGTGTAGCCTAAGTACAGACAGTATATCTATCTATGACGGTATATGAAGAGATAAAAGAAACAAAAATTTCTCAAGTTTTATGATGAATGATATAAATTGAAGAGCTTATTTCCAAAACGTCTTATCTCTACTTTTTATCATTTTTGAGAAACCAGGCTTTGACAAATATCTGTGCATCGTTGATTTTGAATTTATGTATATTTTAAAGACTAAAACTTGATATCTCCTACTGAAAACCACGCGCAAAAAACAACGTTTATTTTCAAAATGTCTTATCTCCAGGCGCTGTTTCAAAGCGTCTTATCTCCAATCTACTATAACCGATGCTAATCCTACTATGAACTTTTGTAAAAACAAAAACAAAAAGAGACCTCATTAGCATATAAATACGATGCATCAGATGATGAAAATATACCGCATAAGTACAATGTAACAAAAATCGCATAAATCGAATCGAAAATTGCAGAAATCGAAAAATAAAGCATATTTGTAAAACATTTTTAATGCACGTTTTTAACATTTTTTACAGCAATATTTTAACATTTCAAAATTTTTAACAAACTTTTCGACATGATTGAAAATATAATCTATTTTCATGTATAATTCAAGTGTTAGGGTTAAGGTGTTAGAAGAACATCATCAAAATTATATTTTTAATTTACAAAATTACCCGTAGTTAAGATGGTTTACATTATGAAACTCAATTTGGCGTTTTCTTACAACGCTGTTAGCGACCCGAATCATTATTTCTTAATTGTTAGTAGTTTTTGTTCTTGGGATAAAAAAAACAACATATCCTCATTTTTTGACCTTTATTTTCAAGTTGAATATTATTTATTTAATGACGTAATTTCATGCACCCATAGAGATCTCATTACTGAACGTACCCAAGTATACAGGTCAAAACATTTTGTAGAATGGAATCAATTGGAACTTACTTAATAGCATACTTGAAAAATAAATAAAGCTTGAAGTTCAATAATGAAATGGTATGCAGTTAATGGTTCTATAAAAGAGATAATTACAATTATACAAGAACATTACAAATGTTTTTTTTAAGAACACTCTTTATATACTGTCATATACAGATAGTATGTACATACATAATATTGATTTTGATTTATGCTAATTTAGATTTATACTAATTAAAACTTATGCAATCATCGAGTAATTCGATATTCAATTTATGCGTGTTTTGAATAATTCAATTTTTGATTTGTTTCGATTTATGCGAATTTTGATATATTCTAATTTCGATTAATGAGAATTTAAATTTATATGCGATCGTTGAGTCATTCGATACTTGATTTATATTATGCGAGTTTTGAGTCACTTCATTTTTTGGTTTTCTGCAATTTTCGATTTATTTATTTATGCAATTTTTTTTTACATTGGACTTATGTGATTTTTGATTTATGCGAACGACTGATGCCGTTCTTATTTTATGCGTTTTTGGTACATTGGACTATACAGTATATTATCATAAACGACTGTAGATGGCAGTATACGTTCAATTCCCAGCTCACTCACAAACATACAAAAACACAACAAGTGAAGCTAATATACAGAGTATAAAAAAATGATAAAACAACATATTTTTCTGACATATTTTCTCTAATATGTGAGATTTTTCTTTAATGTTTTTTCAAATATTTTTTATTCGAATTATTATAATATATTTTATATTTAATGTCTCGTACATTAAATGATTTGTAAGGTGCTTGTGTGTGTTTGCGGCTTCATTACCCGACAAGGATGTCGATCTTAATTTGTTTCTAAATTATAAAGATGATGATATACATTGCGTATATACAGTATATAGAAAAAGCATATTATTTATTGGAATTTCCAGGAAGGTCTCGGAAGTAATTTCATAAAGAAAAACTAATTAAAGTTCAATCTGAACTCGAGCTTAATGAGATAGTGGTTGAAAGATGGAAACTGAAATGGAGTACCTCTCGAACACCTGTTGTTAATGGAAAACCGATTTCTTCACTTTATCGGATTTAAAATATAATTGGATTATTTTATAAATATATAAATAAATGTACAGTACATAAATAATAAATTCTTCTTCCATTTTCAAAATACTGTCTTACAAACTAAACTTTTCGTTGGTAACTGTTTTTATGCGCTTCATATTAGCTTCACTTGTGAATTTGTGAAAATGTGAGTTTGTGAATGAGTGAGTGAGCTGGAAATTGAACGTATACTGCCATCTACAGAAGATATACTGTATAGTTCAATTTATCAAAAATCGCATAAATCGAAAACCACATAAGTTCAATGTAGCAAGCGCATAAATTGAATCGAAGATTGCAGAAACTTAAAATGGAATTACTCAAACATGAATCGAATGTTTAAATTCAAAGATTGCATAAATATAAATTCGCATAAAACGAAACAAAACTTGCAGAATTTTTTAACAAGATGTCTCAGAGTAATAGTCAGAAATATTTTCTATGGAAAAAATGAATAGGCAGAAATTTTCGCACAGAAGCTGAAATCAGAAATGATTTTGCATATAAACTTGAATTTTGTATACAAAACTCTGAATAGTCATAATAGTTTCAGTAATACCCGGAATTATTTTGACAGAATCCGAATAATCGGTATTAATATAACAGACATCATATTTCAAAAGTTTACAGTGTTGGATTTCAATATCATCTCAATTTCATCATCGATATCAGATTTCTAAACAAACTAAACAAGTTTTAAACAACCTGCACTTCGCAACAAATTATTATAAAGATAAATATCTTCTGTTCGACTACGATTGAAATTGAAACATGAACGGAATTTATGACGCACAAAAAGTTTGTTTTTTTGCGTCAGATAGAATCTATTTCAAATTTGAACATTTCACATTTTTCGAAACTATTTCAATTTCCATATTATTTTTTGTTTTTTTGATATATTATTACCCTAAATTTACACATTAATTATCCATTTGCTTTATTATTTAAGTTTTATTTATTTATTTTTTCATAGGCCTACGCTTCATATTAATTTCACTTTTGAGTGACTCTGTGACTGATTTTATGATATTGTGAGTGAGCTGGAAATTGAACGTATACTGGCATCTAAATACGTTTATGATAATATACTGTATAGTCCAATAAACCAAAAATCGCATAAAATGGGAACCGCAAAAACCGTAACAAAAATCGTACAAATCTAATAAAAAATTGCAGAAATCAAAAATGGAATTACTCAAAACTCGTATAAATCAAATAACACATCACTCAAAGATCGCATTAACTTAGATTGATATAAATCGAAATTCACATAGATCGAAACTTGCAGAAATCGAAAATGTAATTATTCAAAACTCGGATAAATTGAATGTCGAATAATTCTAAATCGCATAAATTTAAATTCGCATAAAACGAAACTATATATAAAGCGTATCTTTCATATAAGCATTTTTCTGTACTTGTTAAAATTTTTTAATGTATCATCCAATAGGTCAAAGCACTGCACCTATATTGACATACCAACCAGTGAAAATAAAATACTATTACATTTCACTTTTGTGCTATTTGTTATGTTATTTGTGCGCTATGTTCTTTTCTTTTGAAAATAAAACCATAAACAAATCAATTTTGGTATCACATATAACTATGTATTAACGATAAACACATAAAATAGTAATGGTGTGTTTTGTACGATTCTGCTATACAATCAATGCTCGTTATTGGGCCAAGCGCGACAAGCGCTACCTTGTAGGAAGTCGAACGCTAATGACCACACACATACATACAAACACAGATACGCTTCCTATATCGAAAACAACATAACTGGTAATTGGTAACAAAACGAGGGGAAAGAAATTGTTAACAATTACTAAGTAATAGTTCATTAACCTTCGCGTAAATGTTTTATTTTTATTTTGTCATCCAGCTTTTTTTTTTTTGACGACTAAAAAACATGAGATGACAGTCGGAGGAGATTTTTTTCTTTGATTATTATGACTTGATAAAAAAACCTACCGTCTGACTTTAGTTATTATATGCGGGGGTGGAGAAATTGCTGATTTTAATAAACAAAATTCTTGGAAATAATTATGTACGTATATCGTAGGATTCTTTGTTCAGCTAAAGTTCCTAGAAGCTGTTAGCAGTTTCGACTTTTTTTTCGATATTTTTTCGATATTTTTTTGAATGTTTTTATTAGACTGCTTTTTCTTATTTTTTCTGGTATCACTTTGTGTTGTCAAACAAACGAGAGAGGTTTTAAGTTGTTGTTTGTGGGGATAATGGGTGGAGATAAATGGATTTTGTTTGGATCAAGTATGTATCAATGTGTTGATTAGTCGAACTAACGTCTCTTTTGAGTGTAGTTATATTGACATTGAAACTGTTTGGAATACACACCCATCATAGTTAATGGTTAGAATATAGGATGTCGAAATCTGGTTCATTCCACTTTGGAAAAATACGATTTGTACGATGCCAATTATGTTTCGTAGAACTATTCAATAGGTTTAGTATTACAACTACTACATTAATTTAAAATCAATATCATATCAATATAATAATAATATCTTTACAATAGTTACTTTACATGGAATGCCTTACCTTATAGAATTTGCAAATACGCTTCAACTAATAATGTATTAAACAATAAGATTTTGAAAAAATTTGACAATTTTTATAATTATATTTTATTTACTTAGATTATTTTTGTTGTACCTGTAAATATTGGTTTTAGCAACTGCAATAAACAAACAAACAAAAACAGTAAACTAATTTTGAGCAGAAAGCGTAAAAAAAACTTTGTTTAAGACCGGGATCGAACCAAATTTTTTTAGTTAAAGAATGGAAATTATTTAGTGGAAATGTAAAATAACGTGATATATTTAGTTAGATATGTAAAATTTTCATTACAAATTTAGAATTCAAACTCCGTGGCTGGTATGGTAACTAAGTGGAGTCTAGAAGTAAACCCCGTGTATAGACATTCGTGTCTATAACATTCGCAACATTCGTGTTACCGGTACTGTGTTTATTCTTTCTTGTGTACAAGTTTTACTTCATCTCATTAGTTGCTGCTTACATTCATGTTGGTATAGAGTTGTGACTTTTTTTTAGTGCAGTACTAAAGTAGTAAGAAGTGTCATAAGATTCTTAACCCGATTATTGAACGAATAAACCATAAATGAGCAATATTAAACAATATTTTTTTTTTTGCCCTTGTTTTCTGTTTCGCACTTAACACGGCTTTAGAACATCCCACCCCAACAAAAAAGTAATTTTTGGTCTTTTTTAATAACTTTTACTGAGTACCAATAAAAATTAATCTCAATCTACCACATCGTCAAACCTTTGCTCCTATAGAAGTAAGCAACTCAAGAAACCAAAAGACCTAGAGTTTCAAGTCAAGTATGCTCATCTTGTTTCTGTAGAGTTGAAATTTGATTTTCAGTATCGTATAAAAGAACTTTTTGCTGACAACAAAAAAAAATTCTGTTTCAAAACATTGAAATATTCCTTGTAAATAGTTAGTTTAATTCTGAACTGATGATCAAAAATGTCGGAAAAAAATATTGTTGAAATACAAAAATGTATGCACCTAAACTATCACCTCTTTTTGTGAATGTGGTGCACTTTTTTATGCACTTATTTTGGGAGTTTTGCGCTTAAGATTTACAAGCCTAGAAACTAGAAAGGTAAAACATCTATCAGGAGATATAAATTGGAATCTCTATATTCGTCAAATCCAATATTTGTCACGTTTCGGCAAAATAATGCTTCGATATCAGTTTAAAAATCCAGAATTTATCACCAAAAGTCACAGTCATGATCACGAAAAGTCAGTTTTTAAGAAGAGCAATATCATAAAATATTAAAAACTAAACTAAACATGATGTGGATTGCTAACAGTATGGCTTGGGTAGCAAGACTGGAGTGGAATTACAAAGTATTTACAATTTGATTCTATATTTGTCAGATTCAGTATTCGTCGGTTTTTCTGAATGACGAATGTAGAGGTGTATGTGTTTGTTTCACAATCGTTATTAACCCCGTGGATTTCAGTGTTTGCATTCACGTTGTTATAAAAAGACACCGTGGGTTCAAAGTGTTCCAGGCTTTAACACAGATCTGGATAACTACTGTATATGGTATAGTAATATTTTGAATGTAATTTGATTACTGAAGCTTTGTATCTGAAAAAACAAATTAAACTAATTTCTGATAATATCGAGAAAAAATTTTTAAGTCCCGTTCAAATCGTTTAAGTGATTGAGAGCTACATAACCACAAACATACGTACTAAACAGGTTTCACATATAAGTCTATAAGAATAAATAAACATCATCAAACAGAAAGTATTGTTTATAATTTTTTATTGTTATCGATAAAAACCAGTGCACATTTCTAGACAATGACTATGAGTGATAGAGTTTCTACTATCTTTGGAAATTTCACATACAAAAATAAAGAAAAACACAACATCCTAGAATTCCACCAGTCGAAAAGTTTGAAAAATCTTTCCTGTAGAGTATTTAAATAAAACCTTAAAACACATTAACCCGTTTAGAGTTGGTTGGTTATTAGTGTCCTACAACGTCCAAAAGAAATTGATAAATGCTGAAGTGTTCATTTTCTTGCAAAACAAAGTTGACTAAAAACTAGAGAAAAGAGAAGTAACAGCACCCAAAGTTGTTTTTCGTCCTGCAGAAACTTTTTGCGTTGTGTTATTTTACTTTCACATTTACAATACTTATTGGGTTTAGTAATGATGACCATGTCCCCCACCATGACCATGTCCTCCACCATGACCATGTCCACCGCCATGACCATGGCCATGTCCACCACCATGGCCATGTCCACCACCATGACCATGTCCACCACCATGACCATGTCCACCACCATGACCATGTCCTCCATGGCCGTGTCCATGTCCACCCCCTCCTCCGTGATGTCCACCTCCGTGGTGACTACTGTGGTGTCCACCATCATGTTCGTGGTGTCCATGATCGTGCCCTCCCTTTTCGTGGTGTCCACCGTGATCGTGGTGTCCCTTATCCCAATGTCCTTCGTCCCCGTGGTGACCGTGATGCTTTTCGTGATGGCCCTCGTCGTGATGTCCGTGTCCTCCGTGTCCCTCGCCCCACTTGCCACCGTGCTCGTGATCCCACCACTTGTCGTCGTGACCATGTTCCTCCTTGTGATACCCCTTGTGGAAACCGTCCTTTTTGTGTCCGTGATCCTTGTGATGGTGGTGTCCATGTTTCTCATCCCCATGTCCGTGGTGTCCGTGCCCTTCGTGACCGTGACCCCCGTGATGATGTCCGTGATGTCCGTGATGTCCTCCCGAGTGACCGTGACTGCCGTGTTCGCCGTGTTTTGAATGGTGACCGTGTCCACCGTGTCCACCTTCGTGATGATGACCCCCGTGCTCTTCGTGGCCGTAGTGACTGGGACCGTGATGCCCCGCGGCAGTTTCCAAATCGCCATCTCCGTCTTGTTGTTCTTTGGAATCGGCGACTTCTTGTGTATTGCTACTGGCGACTTCTTCGGTTTTGCTGACTTGTTGCGTTTTGCTCGCTTCGTGCTGCTGAACTGACCAGGCTGACACTACGACAGCCAGGAGCAGCAGTCCAATATGTAGGCGAACGACGACAAAGGGTGTCTGTAAAGAACAGATGGTAAATGTCACGTGCGGGTAATTAGATCGCTCGTTATATAAACGAACGGTGATGTATTGGGGGAAGTGTATCAAATGATCTCATTATAATATACTGTTTATACTGTACATTATAAAAAAAAGTTAGATCTTTATTGATTAAGGCAATGAATGACTCATTTTTTTATAATTATAAAATGTTTCTAATGTGTACTGTAGGAAAGAAAATAATCAAATATTTATCTTTCATCGATGAATGTAGGTTTTATTTTAACATATGGAATACTCGGATTTTTATAGTTAGTCGATCGATTAGGCGTAAATGAGTGGACAATAAATGATATTTTGCATTTTCTAACTATTCTCTGTTACCCTATACATGTATACAAGAAAGGTTCGATTCAAAATCTGCTAGTTACTTGTAACGACTTCGCTAATATTCGACATGAGAAATCCTTTCATGAGCCCCGCTTATACGTGAGAGAATTTTGCTACTATGCAATGTTGTGTGGAATGAATGTAAATGATAATATCAAAGTTTTTGCTATTATATGGGAATTTTTATATATGCAATTTTCGATTTTTTACAGTTCATGCAATGTACAAAAGTACTTCAAAATTGTGCAACTTTTTCTGTACGAAATGTTACACGGAAGCTATATTATTAAGCTATATTACTATAGCTATAAACTATATTATTAATATGACTATTAATAAGAATATAATTTACTACATTATAGCTTTTTTTATTATTAATTTGTAATTTTAATTTTCGATTGTGAAAATTTTTTCATCTTACCAATATTACATTATGTGTATAAAGGTAGGAGACCATTCTGTTAATGTTTATATTTAAATTTACAGTGCAACATATTAGAGCTATTTGAATATTAAAACCTCATAAACATGATTCAACATTAATGCAACTGTTCTATTTTTTAATTGAATGGAAAAAATAATAATTAACCACGCTTATACTAAACATTAACAACATACAAGAGGCCCTCGAAATCAAAATCAAAAACTAGAGGCTCTCGATTTATGCAAGAGTTGCGTTCTGTGCAAGTCTCGCATTAATTGAAGATCTCATGTAAATAAATAAAAATTCTTATAAAGTGGTAAACTTTTATCGTTCACAACATAAAATCGCATAATAGCGAAATTTTATCACTTGTGACAAATTTCTTGGAGATCTTTTCTCGTCGGATATTAATTAAATCGCATACTAGAAACTCGCATAAACTGAGGATTATCGTTCTATGCAATTTCATTCTCTCCGAATTGATATTGACAATTTGAAAATATGAACATCTACTGTATAGTAAATTCCTATAAAATATTTATAGTCTTAGACAGCTCTCATTTTTAGATTCGACTTAAATTTAGGGTAAAATAAAATAATGAACTCTATAATATCTTAATAGAGTTTGTCATATCTCACCATCTTTGCGTTGGCTCCTCTTAGACGTCTGTGGTTTGTAGGAGTCCAAAACGTTCTTTGGAGGAACTCTTGGGTTGGTGTGTAGTTTAGGGGAGACAGTCTGGTCTTTATATACTAATCGATTATAATAACGACCACGTGTTGTTACGCTCATTTTCGAAGTTAGAACACCATGAGGTTAGGAAAAGGGGGTGAGGCGACCCGGCGAGGCGAACACGTGGTGCAAGGCGGCTAGTTGTGCATGACACACAATCTGGTTGTACGGTTGGCCAAATTCTCAAGAAAAGGTCCAAGAAAGAGAACTCACTGGGCTACTTCGACCATCCGTGGCACCTTTCACTTTCGAAGCTACTATTGCGAGACGACAGTTCTCTTTTTCACTCACTGATTTGACTTGATTTAGTTTCGAATTTTTTTTTTGTCTTTTCATCCTTGGTCGTCTATTCATTCCACTTATTGGTAACCGCAGTCTTCTAGTAAAGAATATTCCAACATTCCGTTCCACTGTACGACATGGATGGAATGTGTGAAGAAATTGACGTAATAGTATCTTACTAATTGGTTCTTCTTTCTTCTTTTTCTTGGTGGTCTCTTGATAAGAATCTTATTAGTTTTCATTGTTTGCGGAAATAAAATTGGTAGCTGAGGGTGGTTTTATTTTTAATGGCAAATAAATTGAGGATCTCGAAACATCATCATTTCGAGCTTTTTAAGAAATTTCATTAAACATGTTGGTCACTGAGTTTTCTTTCAATTTCAAGTGTGAAATTGTTGTTGAGTTGGATTTCTTTAATTTTTTTGTCGTTCTATGGTATTATAATGTAACCCATATTATAATAGGTTATGTGATTATTGTAATTTAATTTTAATAACTAACTGAAAAAATGTCTTTTTCAGATGAACTAAATTTTTTTCACTGAGACTATTACAATTTGCAATAAATTAAATTTCAATTATAACTTTATACAGTACTAGATTATATTATTATGTTATACAGGGTGTCCATAAATTATCACTACAACTTCAGTTCGTTTAGTATTGAAGTCGTAGTGATAATTTTATGGACACCTCATCTAACAATATAATTTGCTTGGTCTGTATGTATGTTTGTTTGTATGCTTGCATGTTTGTATGTTTATATGTCTGTCACGCCAAAATCATAATTTTTTTTGCAGATGCAGGTGCTACTCAATTATCATTAATATAGTACAATATCGTAAAACTCTTAATACAGTACACTAGAATGACGTCATGTTGTCAGGCAACATGATCTAAATTGTTTTCGTCATTGTTGACGAGCATATAGCTAGTATACATATAATAAACTTGGCCATAGATATTCAGATCAATATACTTAAATTATTACTTCAATATAGAATTAAATATACTTTAATATAACTTTTTGTAATTAAAACGGGTGCTTAATATTATAATGTATTTTAATGCATTAGTATTAAAATTGTATAGCAATATTAATTTAACTTGTGATTAATATTTAACCTAGAATAGTTAGTTTAAAGTTAGTACCGTATACTAATTATTTCATACTTAACAATTTGTTTGTTATAAATTCTGATGTAATAATCAACTGTCAAAATCACGGATTTGATACTATTCAATGGTTCATTTTTTTGTGATTTCTGTTTTTTTTTCTTTTAATATTATTACTTTGTACCAAGGAAATAACCAGAATTTTGAAATATAACTATTGTGAATTTAATAGCGGAAAAAGTAGTTGAATCAACTAACCAGAGCTGAACATAGAGCTTTATTAATGTCGAAAGTAATAAGTTTCAATAGCTCATTGAAAACGCCCTATTTGTCTTCCGACAGAACAAGTTTCAAAAATCATTGAAGAAAAAAATTTGTCTGTTTTATTAGTCCAATAAAAGAAATAAAATTGAAATCGAACTATATTAATTGATAGTTTAATGCTTCACGCACTTTTGATGTACCACTAACTGTCAATCAACTTACATTTTTTCAACCATTTTATCAAACTTTATAACTCAATTATTTAATGCAAGCTTTTAAAAAGTCATTATAATACTAAAAATCTGATCTCCCTCATTTTAATTTTTTTTGGTGTTACAGTTTTATAACGATGGAAAAAAAAATTGTGGAAAACCGTAGATTTTTTGTAACTAGTTTAAGGTGATGTGACACGTAACGAGAGTAAGAGAAATTAAGTTTTAAACTTGGAAAGAGGAAAAAAAAAAGTTATTTAATTATAAAAGTACACGAGACATGTAACCGAGAGATCGATAAGTTTGTTGTCACATCGCACTTGACTGCTCATTGAGGGTTCAGGGCATGAAAGTTTGTAGCTTTATGAACTCTACAAAGACGATATATTTGATTCAAAAGAGCGGTGGTAACATTAGCCAGCTGAACTGAAATTTTGTGTACATTGGTTTTGTGTACATAAAGTCTTGTGTACACGAGTGTAATAGCAGCTTATTTATACTGTATGTGCAGGAAATGTAGTTGTAGTTTGTTCGACGTATTGTACTTGCTCGATGCCCGTCAATAACGACGGGGAAAACATTTCATTTTTATAATTTAAATTTTATCTCATTAGTTAGGCATTCTGTTAACACTCGTGTTGTAATTTTCACAATTTTCTTAATGCCATTAGTTACTGTTTACATTCGTGTTGTTATGGTAAAATTTGCAGTTAAATATAGTGAGCTATTTTTCTCATTCCAGCAACTTAATGTTACAATTTTATGTGGTATCATTGTACCTGTGGATGTCAAACGTTCCAGGTACCGTACTAAGGAATCTAGATTTATACAGGGTGTCCCAGGCGAGTATTCCTTATTAATACTCGACTACTTCATCATACCATTAAAGTAGGTGTAATGAAGTTTTGAATATAATAGCATCTTTAGAGGGGTCTTTCCAATGTTGCTATTTTCGTTGTTCTTTAAATTAATTTTCAAGGAAACCGCATTGTTAAATTTTAAACAATGCGTCGGAAGTATCGAGTCATATTTAGAAAGTTATAGGCAATAGTCCATATAGTCAGAAACCACTGTTGTTTCATTTATTTCTAACAACCTAACTGAAATAGAAAGATACATCATAAGCTAACAAAGTATGATACCGTTGCAACAGCTTCACTGCATGTTAATTTTGCTATGTAGGAAAAGTAAATTTAGTTGTTTGCGTGGTTAATTTAAATACGAATTTAAAGTTGCTGCTGTAAAACTACTTTTGCTGCATAGCAGAATTGACATGCAGTGAAGCTGCTGCAGCAGTATGGTATGGTATTTTGTGTAGTGTATGGTTGAATACATTTTACTCTATCGTTGGAAATAAATGAAACAATAGTGGATTTTGATTATATGGATTATCACCTACAACTTATGACTTGATACCTACGACGCATTGTTCAAAATTTAACAACGCAAATTAATTGAAAATTAATTTTAAAATCATTGAATATACACTATTGGAAAGACCTTCCCTTAAGATGCTATTACTGTAGCTATATCCAAAACTCAAAATTTTCATTCTATTAGCTTTCCGAGTATTAATAGACAACACTCGATTGCGCCACTCTGCATGTACAGGGTGGCGCAAAATAAGCTGTTCTGTTTGTTTTCTCTGTAACTTTGGAACAACATGTAATTAATGAGCTATCTAAATAGTGAATGAAAGCTTTATTCTTGGAAAGTATTCTGTATTCATTATATGTGAAAAGTAGCCTAATATCAGCTAAATGATTTGCACTTCCTTCCTTTACTAAAAACTTTGCACTTTTCACAATGGTTTTCATTTAATTTTTCCAGAATTTAAGGAGATACTGCTGATAAAATTATGCTGGATGGCCTCTATGGTTATTGACATACACTTTATCCAGCTTAGGTAGATCAAAGAAAATCTTCTGGGATAGAAAAACGTTTCAAGAATCTAACTTTCTTTCACCGTTTAGATAATTCATTTATTTCATTTTATTCAAAGTTGCAGAGAAAACAAACCAGTTGGCTGATTTTGGGCCATCCTATAGATCCCAGCAGTATGACTGTTATATATTAATGACGGGTCTAGAATGACGCACTCTGGTCTAGAATGACGCAACCCGTCAATAATGACGCACTCTGGATTCTATAAACGTTTTGATGAACTCGAAACGTTCTGATTTGGAATTCTTTCATACTTTGTTTACATCCACGTTATTATGGTGAACTTTGTGGATAACAGTGGTTTACCATAACACAGATACTCGTACATACAAACACAGCTTTGGGTAATTATACTATAGGCTACTAATTATAAATTTAAAATTTTTCTTAGGAATGTCACTAGTTTATACGCTCGTACGTAACAGAAAGAGGATTCTAGTTTTTAAAAATAACGTTTTTACAAAACAGCAACTTTGTACAAGCTCAAAATCAGTCAATAACTTTACAATTTTTGTAATTTTGTTTTTGTATTTTCGAGTTGGTAATAAATGCACGAAATTGGTGCATTCAACATTTTATTGGGGTTCAACCTTTTAATAGGGTTTTCATGTAATACGTCCATATACAATTTTCCATTCGCACTTCAGTACTGAATGTTACTTTGGGTTCATTTTATCCAGCTTTATGGTTAAAGTGCCTTCAATTTCTCTAAGGATTAGTCAGGATTAGCAAAACTTTTAACTGCTTTTGGTTGTAATTACTACAGTAATAAAATTGCGATAGGACTTACTATAGTAATTAAAACAATATAAACGTATACAATTTAAATTGTTATCAATGTCAACATTTTGTTTTGAAAAAGATTTTAATAATCTCGCTTATATCGAGGCTTATATCGAGGATAATGATAGGTAACGCATTTTTGTTGAACTTTTATTGAATTGTCTTAACCTCAGTTCGAAGATGAAATGAGAGTGAAATGATAAAATAATAGGTAATTAAATACAGTAATACAGTATGCACTAATATTTATGAGAATACAATATGAGTATATTGCTATGTAGGCTATGTCTATGGCTATGGTTATGTCTATAGCTATGTCTATGACTATGTCTTTCTTTGTAGGCTATGGGCAAAGTATAGAATCCAGACATTTTATAGCATATCTGGTCTATTTGTGGCAAAGTATGAAATCAGAAAAATTAGTTTTAAATTTGGTTTTAAAGCGTTTTAGAGAAAATGTTATAAAATTACCCAAATGAACCGTAACTAAACAAATACGCGTATATTTATTGGGTGTACGTGTTATTGTATATTTTGTCAAAAAGGACTTCGCATTTTATAACAAGTACCAGATTAAAAATGTTTTTTGAGTCATAGCTCACTCTTTATATACTGTCATATACAGATATACTGTATTACATACATAATGCAAAGATTCCATTTTTGATTTCTGCACGTTTCGATTTATGCGAATTAAAATTTATGCGATAGTTGACTAGTTTGATTGTTTGATTTATGCGAGTTTTGAGTAATTCCGTTTTTGCAATTTTTGATTATTTATTTTTATGCGATTTTGTTTTTACATTGGACCTATGCGGTTTTATTTAAATATGACAAAGACTTATGCGGTTCTCGTATTGGATTATAAAGTAAATTCTCATAAATGACTGTAAATGTCAGTATATGTTCAATTTCCAGCTCGCTCATTCACAAATTCACAACTCACTCACAAGTGAAGCTAATATAAAGAGTATATAAAATATTTTAATTTTATACGGTGCCGGTATTCGGCAACATACAGTATACGTGCATATTGTACTGTATATGAACCTCCAGTCTATTGTCAACTAAATTATTTATAATAGAGTACTAAATGGAACCTTTTAATTTCCACAATTTCATCATTATGCAATGACATCGAGTGTGATTAGACAGATGACATTGTTTCGCTAATTTTATAAGACCACTGTCGCCACCGCGTATCGCTATACGACAGTCACTTTTTTTTAATAGGATAATTAATTTTGTCTTGTTATATATTTTTTGTGTGTATCATAATCACTTCATGACGTGTGCCTGAAGCGAATGAAACCGTTTCGCGATGGGGTTACGTTAAAGAGTTTAACGTTACAGGATTGGTCGAAGTTGCAAAGCGAAGCGTCGAAAGCTCTCCTTGGTGTTCCATTTCATGCTTCAAAGGGTTGACTCGTCATTGACGTCACAAGAGAGTGAAAAGAGCGTCATGCCACCGCTTAACTAATTGTTGTTAAAGTCTTGGTGCAGCCATTAGGATTCTTGAATGGCTGCTCAGAGAGACTGTCGCTTGGCAAAAGACGCTTTCTTGGAAATCCGCTAAGAAAGTGCTGCTTGAAGATATACAAAAGGGAGTTTCTGTCTTTTTCGGTTTAAAAAGAATCTGTTGTATATAATCGATTTTTTTCTTTTTACATCGTTTATATTGTCGATGTAGATTGTCGTGTAAAGTTAGTGGAATCTTTTGTGTGAAAATTAAGTAGTAACCTTTTCTTGTGTCAGATTGTAAGACGTTAAAAGTAGATTTGTTATTTAAAGCGACAGTTAATTTTTTAAAGTGACTAAATTACAGTTATCTTAATTCTATACACTTCAGGGTTTAAAGTATGCATTTATTATAAAATTTATTCATTAAATACAATGCTTACAGTCTCTTTTAGCAAAGTATGAAATAACAACTTGTATAGAACAGTTTAAGTGAGTTGACATTTTCTCTGAAAATAATGAAGCTTAAATTTAAACCTTGATTTAACCTAACCTACATTTTTTGCACAATACGTTTTCTATGTATTCGTAACGATTTGAATGATAACTATTTCACTTTCATACTTTGCTAACGAAGGCTCAGGCTATTTTTTATAATTCTTAGGCATTATATTCAATGCTTGGATTACATACATTGCCGGTAACAGATATACTAAATGTGTTTGGAGCTTAATCGGAAATTCCGGATCAACATGCTGCTTGAAACTATTGGCAGTTTCAAAATGGATTTTATTTCTCTTTATCGCAATTTCTTTTCATCAGTTTGGTTGCAAGCAATCAATAAATTGTTCTTGTTTTTATTTTATTTTGGTAATTGTTTGATTAACCGGTCACAATTCAAAAGCCAATAATGTAAAATGATACTGCAAGTCATGATTACTGAAGCCATTTGTGAGAAATTAACAAACGTTGTTTTGCTAAATCAATAGACAAAATTGGTAATTAAAAATACTATAAGCTAATTGCCATCAACGGTAATATTGTAATCAATATACCGCAAAGTTTGGGTCTATAGGAAAAGTATAAAAGAAAACCATCAGAAATTGTTTATTTATTAGTTATCATTTTACTTCCGTTTATACTTCCGTTCACTTCAATACACTTTCGAACGCGTTCAACGCAAGACCATTTCTACATTTCGTACATACATTTCCTACTACCCACCCATATCCTATAATACATATCTTATGGGGCTAGACTTTTGGAACACTGTATATATTAATATAATTAGGCATACATGTGTTTGTCTACAGCACTTCTAATGGGGATCCTCTTTTATACTCATTTTCATTTACATTCACGCTATTAATGTTTGATGAACTCCCTTGGATCACAAGAGTTCACCATAACTAAGTGTAAACAAAAATCGTTCCAGAGATAGATAACTAAATAGATAAATAAATATTGTTACTTATATATACAGTGGAATTCGGTTATTATGATCACTTTGTGACCAGTGCTTTTTTTATAACAAAAACCGGCTGACAGCATTAAACGATGGATAAAAGAATATTAAACCGTGTTTTGGGACGCACTGATTATGATAACAATAGCCGATTGATAACATTATCCGTGATTATAATAATTATTCTACCGCAATAATAATTATTTCATCTTCAAACTTTGTGTTGATATACTAGTTCTATGAAACAAACTTTCATAATTTAAGCGCAGTTGTAATTAAAACTATAATACTTTTTGTTCCTTCACTTAAAATCTAGTAAGGCGTTAAACGCATTAAACGAAGCTATCAAGAAACATGTTAGCGACACACTCGGAATTTAAATTCGCGTGGGTGGTTTAATTTTCAATTTTTTTTTCTTTGATCTTCATTTCTTTATTGTGGTTTTTCAAAATAAAAAGAATGGAAATAACTGTTGCTCGTGACACAAAACACACCATTTGCAAGTGATGGAGAATCCTCATTAGCATTTCGCTTTCACGATTTTTTGTTAACATTCAAATTTAAGAAAGCTGAGTTTAAACAAGAAAAGAAAAAGTTTTTTATACTAAGACGAGGGAATTCTTCCGAGGCATAAAGTCATTTTAACGTAATGTCCTGAAACCTTAATGAGTGAAGAAGATACGAGATAAATAAAAGAGGAGGAAAGAGTCGTGAGCAATGGAGATAAAAAAATAGGGGAGAAAAATGAGAGGAAAATGATGTGAGCAAAAAAGGTGAGCTTTGAGGACAGGAAATTGGAAAACAGATTTCGAAAGAATATAAAGAACGGAACAAAATTATTGTTATGCAAGAAATTCAACCAAGCTCCTAGGACTAAAGGTTGACATTAAGGAAGTATTTGACTTCAAATTAGTTTCATTCTCAATTTATATAGCTTTTTTTTTTCGCACAATCACTGGTCGCAATTGTAATTAAGAAAAATAGATTTTCTGCAAAATTTGTTTTCAAAAAACCAAAAATTAAAAAACAGATTTATTTATTTTTTATTTATATATAATCTTTTATGCATAATCTGGGTTTTTCTGTTGAAGTTTATCGATAAGTTTCAAATTGTTTAGATAAATTTACTGTAATTATATCTTTTTTGTACCATTTAATAAATCTTAGTGTTTTTGTTTTTTATTAATGTATATATTGTGTCTATTGTCTGATCTATGGATGTTGAATGATATTTGTTTACATCGATTCTATTTAATTGGCCACTTTGGGACTAAATGTTTAGCGAAATTTGCGGAATCGGCAGATTATCTGGAAATGTTAAACGTCTAATTAAAAACAAACAATTTTTTGATTATTTAAAAACATGTTAAGAAAAGAAATTTTATAATTTAAAAAAATAGCATAGGTATATAATTGAGGAGAAAAAAATTAGTAACACAATATGTATGATTGTAGGTGTAATGGAATTATATAAAAACATTTATTCTCTTTTGCTTTATCGATTAGAATTTATTTTTAGTCATTACAAGGTGCTCCTAAGTGTTCTAGTTAAATTTCAACCCCAGACGGTACGCATGAAATCAAAGCAAACAACCTACATAGTTCGCAAATGCTTCCCTGTCTGTGAGATACAGGGTGAAGTCACGTAATTTGCATAGGCCGATTGTTTCATAAACGCTCTAAGTATGAAATTGAGTATGCATTTCAAAATCCATGTTTATATGTACTCTTTGCTTTGTTTTAATGATTAGCAACTGTGATTAAAATTTGACTGAATTTTTAAGGTACATCGTATACAGTGTATTATTTCCTTCAAAAGGCACAATTGTAAGACACTGTTCAATCGTCAATTACCCGAAGGATATATAATTTCAATTCTTGTTTGTTTTTGTTTTTTTGGTGCAAGCTTATTGTTAAATTTGCGTTCGACGTTGTTTGGGCTGAGTTTACTTTTCCATTTTTTTATACGTTTTTATACAATTGAATACTCTTAGTGTTGGTTAATTGGTTTAATTAATGTGTATTGTGTAGAGCATGGTTGTTATTTGTTTACAGTGTCTTGATAATTGGCCACTTTGAGAACAACAGTTCTACAAATTACGTAATCGGCAGATTATTCGTAAAATTTAAGAATTTTAACGAAAGAACCCCATTAAGAGTATACGTATTAAAAATCTTATCTTGGGGGTTCAAAAAATACGCATCGGATAATGTTGATATGAGTTAATGTTTTATGTCATAGTAGGTGTATTAAAATACTTAAATGTTCAAGTATATTTTCAATAAATAAGATATATACGGTTTAAAATATTAACAAATAATTGAAAATTAAAAGTCAAGTGCGAGTGTGACTCGCACACCGAAGGTTCCGTTCCTGAAATCATCGACTTTGACGGCCCCTCATGTCGTCATTTTTACTGCAAATTTAATTTTAAACAAATATTTGTGTTATTATTCAATGAGCGCTAAACAATGATACTCCACACGCGTAGGTAAAAAAATGGGTTTTTTTCACCCCCTTCTAATTTGCGAACCTGCAGAATGTCAACCATCTACGACTTGTCTTAATACGATTTTGATTTTGGGTAAAACGATACATTGGATGTGAAAATTTTAAGTCGATAGGTTTTTTTGTCCACGAACTATAGTGCTCTAACACACAAACATACAACAAAATATCTGACAACCCAAACCCATGTTTAAAATTTTAGCTCTGTAGGTAATCGGAAATCTATCAAATAAAAGCTAAAAAATGTTGAACCATTTCAATCTTAGAATAAAAAGAGTTAATAATGGTGGGTGAAAACTTTAAATTTTTGATACCGGTACAACCTTCAGTAGTAAAGTGTTCAGATGAACTTGTTTTACACAATGACTATCAACAATGACTATGCACAATATACAGTATATGTATGTATGATTATTTACAATAATGGGAAACGAACACGTGGTTCAGATCATCAACAACACTACTTGAAAAAAACAAAGATTTTTCACGTGCGAATAGTTCCAAATTGACACAACATTGATCCCTCAATGTTGTGTGAATGTTATCTTGTAATGTGAAGGTCTATAGAGCGATATAGACAAAAATAAACAAGTATCTGTATTATCATTAAAAATTTATTATAATAAAATTTGAATATAGTAGAAATATTATATGGATTGTTTCACCTGCGTTTTTGGGCCCACAATTTGAGATTTTAAAATTTTAAAATATTTGATTCCAAATGTAGGCTATTGCCATTAATATACTGATTTTGTTGATGAATGACGTTTAGGTCAAATTCATGTGGGTTTAAGAAATAATCAAATTTAATAAATGATGTGTCCACGAAAATGATTGCATGTCCATAGGAGTGGCCCGTTATAATAAAATCTTATATCTTGTTATTTAGTAACTGCATGGTTAGCGAATCCAAGTGGGAAAAAAACAAATTTTATATCAATAATCCCTTCAAACGTATGAAAAAACAGCCAGTTTCATATTATATTACAGTATTTTGTTTCACTAAAATTCTGCCAACTATGGACCTATTTCACTTTAAACTCATCATGTTCCACTGAAAATATTAGTCCTACATGATGTCTGAAAGTCTTCTTAGTTTGAAACTAAGAAGAGTTTGAAAAACAAAGACTAAGAAGTGAAAAGACTAAAAGAAAAACAAAATTTTTGCTTGTCTGTTTTTTGTCACTACTTGTCTATATCGGTAATGTTTTTGTTGTAAACATTACCGGAATTTGAAGAAAGTTTTGAAATACTGTTCAAAAGTCAGGTTTTCCGTAGAACCACCCATAAACAAACTTATTTATACACATATTAAAAAAAAAAAAAATTATAGAGTTGACTTTTATTTAAGTTCATTACTTAATATAATTGTCTAGATCTGTCACTGACGCTGACGTAGTAGCTCCTGTCATAACGCCGCTCATGTCATAACGCCGCTCATGTCATAACATAACGCCGCTCATGTCATAACGCCGTGTCGATTCGAGCCGAATTTCGAGCAGAATTAATTCTGTTGCCAAGATAAAAATTTGAAAACATGTTGTAAAGAAACATTGATGTGTCATCGAGTCTCGAAAAAG